>JABFPJ010003814.1:0-15169 GCA_022817425.1 Gryon sp. ZL-2020
TATTATAATTATTATTCAAATTTTGTAATATTAATAGTGTATCACATTAATTACATCATTACAAAATTTTGAATTGATTATATATTGGAAAAAACACATATTTAGTTCTGATGAGGAAATAAACATTATTTCGAAACGTTAATTATTAAATATTATTCTTTGGGATAACAAAATTTACCACATAAAATTTGAGAGGAAAACATATAACAAATATACTTACTTACATATAACGTACTTTTGATAAAAAGTATTTAACTGACTTATTTTTTAGATAAAATAGACTAATTCTTATTTCAATAATGTATATATATGAATAATTTTCAACTATAAAAGTGACGAACAAATACTTGATTTTAAATTAAATTTAACCTTTTAAACTATTTTAAACTATTGACATTATTAAACAATTAATAAAATGATAAATTTCCCTATGTAACATATTACACGTAGCCAAATAATACAAGCATTTTTACTGTTGAGACGGAATTCGATCTCTTTAAGACAACAAACAAACAAAAATACGGTTTTTAAAAAGAATATTATGATGTAAACAAACATTTTTCTAGAAAAAAACAGTAATTTATTTGGTTTGTTGTCTTATATAGATCGAATACTGTCTCAACAGTAAAAATTCCTGTATTACTTGGCTACGTGTATTAAAAAACAATAAACTAATGAATGTAGAGTTACACGAAAGACAATAAATTCGAATAAAGAAATGCTATTTGCGAAAAACTTCAACGAAGATGATATATTGAATAATTACGTAATATGTTTTCCAATAATTAGCCGAATTATACATGACTGTTTTTACTTAACAAACAAACAATTTTTAATACAATAAGACAACAAAACAGTATTTCGCACAACAGATATTTCTATCTGATTAATATAGTGTTGCTTTCCATGTACTGCAGATAAAAATGTAAAAAGTTTGTAATTTTGTTTCTATCAGGAAGATTTATTTGTCTGTATATAACTGGAGTAAACTCAAAGAAAGTAATAAAATATTTACCTTAACTCAGCATGAGATAAAACTTGATTAGATATTATTTATACGCAGTAGTTCCAAGGATTTTCAATAGACTAATATAATACATCATAATAATTCACCAAGTTTGACATAATGGATTGATTTCTGCGAGTGTTTAAAAACGAATTCGATTATTTTTGTTATATATAATTTTGTGTATATTAAGCAAATATCAAATGTATCCTTAATCTTACTTGAACAAAAAAAGGGAAAATAGTGAAAAAGATCAGAAAACTAAGGCACTAAGTTAGGATGAAAGGCCGAAGCAACAAAAGGCGAAGAAGCACTACGACGAGTGAAGATAATTCGATCTGTCTCGACTAACATTCGATACGTCAGATTATTTGATTTTGTATGAGTGCAATCCACTAAAGATTCTATTGAAGAACATAGATAAGGTTCTCTACTCAAATTAAGTTCGTTATTTCTTAACTTCATATAACAGAAAATCATTTCAGTGAATAATTTATCAAACAATTTTCACAAGTCTTCCATGTGAACGTAAAAGTGCTACATTACTCTCTCTCTCTCTCTCTCTCTCTCTGTCTCTCTCTCTCACTCTCTCTCTCTAGAACTAGATATTAAAGACAACAACATTAGTTTTACGACAAATAAGATTGTATTGTGCACTTACGAGCATTAATTGCAGCGTATTAATACTTGTAATAGTTGTAATTTTGGATATGTGAAATATGCGCAGATATTTGCAACGTGCGCAACGTTCTATGTTCCTCTGCTGGCTATTCTAATTCTCTACTGGAAGATATTTCAAGCTGCTCGAAGACGAATCCGAAAGAAACCCGGTGCAACAATACAACCCCCTAGAGAACGACGAGGGATTCTTCGTCTAGTTAAGAGACGGTTCGTATTTGTTGAAATTATTATTACACGAATACAAACAGATCTTGAAATCTACTGCATATTTTATTTCAATTTTGTATTCTCTTATCTTTTTATTTTCTTATTACAATATGCTGTAAGTTATGAAGTGCATATAGTTTGCTTTTAAAAGGGTATGAATGAAATGAAACTTTATTGATTACAAAATACAGTATTTTTTTTATTCAAGAAAGTAATGTTAAAAACGAAAAAATGATTGTTTATGTGCCTGGAACAAGTATGATTATTGATTTATATTGCTATCGGGCTGTAATATTTCAACCTACATTCGAGATTTGTAGCCCGAGGGCGTTATGAATCCAATAAACGCCCACTTCTGTGGTCCATAAAAAGCTATATTTATCACAGACACTCCACTTTACCGACCCAAAACAGACATTCTAGTTAAGTTGCGTATTATGTACCAAGAGGGATAATGATTATGGTTTCATGCCTCAATTTAACAGTAATTTATCCTGAGATGATGTTCTTAGGTAGTTTCACAGCCCTAAGGCAATAATCTAATCTAACTGACTTCTCCGCCAATTCATAAAGTATCGCAAAAACTCGACTTGAGTCGGTAAAATAAGTGCCAGTTATACGAATGATATTGCATGAACCTCAGAAGCTCACTGTATAAATCAATAATCGCCAGCTTCCTTGATACATCAAACGTCGGACGTAAATTTAACACAAACTCCCTATTTTATCGACTTTCACTGAATGTCCTCGGTGTTTATAGTTTACTACTTGGTACAGCAAAACATTAAAAAGGCGGAAAGTTGATTTCGGACGAGTCTGAGTTCAAGTTTAGAAGGGATATAGCTGCTGCTTATCTGATATAGATTGAACTGTTCTTGCAAGTAGAAAGAAATACATTTTCTCAAACAATAATAAAATTTAATTAAATACTACTGTAAAAAGTTCGAAAATCTCTACATTGAAAAAAAGATTTTTAATGAATAAGTCATAAAATGTTATAACAGTTCAGAATATATAAAAGTATATATTGTATATTTATGTTTGAAAATAAAATTATTAATTTTGAGTATGTTTAACATATATAGCAAAATGTTAATGTTGGTATAGAAACAAAAAATAGTATCCAATTAAAAAATCGTTCCAATAATATTTTTCTGACACTTTTGTAATAATGATAATAGAGTTATTATTAAATTAGAAATTTTTCTTTTCAGTATCTTAGAATAATGACAATATATATTATTTGTTTGCGTAAAATCTTAACAAATAATAAATGTAATTCTGTTCACAGGCCGCGAGAAGAATCTACGGCGTTTACCATAACACGTTCTACGCCAGATCAATCATCGATATCACCGGAAAAATCATCGTCTCATAATGGCGCGAATCCTTCTCAAACTATGACCATCACATCAACGACAATGTCCGTTGTATCCGCAACATCAACAACAACTACGACCGTGCACTCGATGGCACAAGCACAACCATCATCGCAACAACAACAAACGACTACATCATCAACACGAAAGACGCGTGAAACGATGGAAGCAAAGCGCGAAAGAAAAGCTGCGAAAACTTTGGCGATAATAACCGGTGCCTTTGTTGTTTGTTGGTTGCCATTTTTTCTGGTAGCCTTTTTGCAAGCTGCTTACGCTTCTTGGACACCGCCGGAAGTTGTTGCTGGTGTATTTTTGTGGCTTGGATATTTCAACAGCACGCTCAATCCAGTAATCTATACCATCTTCTCGCCTGAATTCAGACAGGCATTCAAACGAATGTTATGCGGTAGTAACCGAATTACCCGTTGAAGATCGTTCGATAGTCAAATATACGGCAATAAGAAGAGTCAAGGTAAATTTTTTTTACTTATTCATGTTTATTCATATTTTTATTCAATACATTTTACTTACAAAAATAATTTTGAAGGTAGTTTCATAAAATAAGTGTATTTTAATGAATATAAAAGAAATTATTCGATAAATCTCAAGTATTTTGAATTGCTGATTATTCTTTCTGCGCGAACGCACATAGTATTTTTGAAACTTGTTTATATGATCTAAATAAAATTGTTGAATGCGAACAAACAATTTGCACGGATAGCTTCTTTTATATTTGCTAACCGTACCTTTTTTCAATCGATCACGATTCTATGTAAATTGATTTGTATTTTCAACATTTTAACAAAATAATTTTTGTATTTATTTCTACAAGTTTACGTTTGAAATGTATTCAAGCAAAAACCTTTACAATAAGGCTCAAAAAAACTGGACAGCTCAACTGAAAAATACTATTATCTATAGTTTAAAGTAAATAACTTTTACAACAAAAATTGAATAAAAAGTTGAAACTCTGATTTATACAAAGATTGAAAGTTCTCTGTGGTGAAATTTGATGAAAATTCAGTTTACATTCTCAATATTCAAGTTTTGAATATTGTTAATTATTCGTAAAATAATACTCGTATTTTGTAAAATGTAAATGAATATGAGCATTGACTTTTGACGAGAATTTAATGCAATGACTTGTCATACTGAATACAAACTCTTACAGCTCTGATACTAACAAATTTAAAATCTGATTTTACCAATCATTTCGTATTATATATATACACACCTACATACATACACTTCCATAGCGCATAGAGTTCAAGATTTAACCAATCATATTGCGCTTCACTCACCAGACACGTATATAAACACAAAACCTGATTTAACCAATCAGTGATGTATTGATAAAAGGGTAAGTTCCCTCGCTGCTCTCAGAGTCGCTTTTGCTAATTGGATTTTGGGAAGACACAAATTGTTCAAAGTTTTTTGATTCTTTACCAAAGTATCACTGTATTTAACAGCGAAGCAAAATTCGAATACAAACAGTTTTATGGTTAATTTTGTTTATACTTTCGTCTTCAGTCGACCAACTTGTATGAGAAAATTAAGTTTCTTATGTTCGTAAATAATTCAATTGTATACACTGAACCAAACAGAATTTACATTGTTCTAACTTGAATTAGATTTAGAATCAAGAAATCAAAAATTTGTTAATAAAATATAAATTGTAAATGTAATACATATGGATCAGAAAAAATGTTCAATTAAACAAAATAATATAAAAATGAAGGTTCATTCGTTAAATTGTCAATTCTTTTGTTAAATCTAGTTTTTTGAATTTTTTAAAGTAAAATCTTTAGTATTTATTTTATTTATTGATATATTAGATAATAGGATAGTGTAGATGTGTAATTTTATTTAGTATAAATGTCTACTAAATAAAAGTGCATTTTCGATTGTTTCAGATCGCATGCAACTAAATACTGCACAAAATCTTGGCGATTTTCTTCAACGAAAATTTACAAGGAAAGGTTGGAAAGTTCCAGTATTGCCATTGTTCATCGATTTATGTAACAGTCGATGTTCTGAATTGTAAATGCTATATAAAATAAAAGAAAAACTGCCTATTTTGAAAAATGGTTTAAATAAATACGTTAAATATTAAAAATATTACAGATACATTTTATCAAATATGTTTAATTAAAAGTATATTTGAATTGTTACTCATATTGTATCGAGGATGAAGAATGAATAAAACGTTTATCTTTTTGCATTACTTCTAATAAAATACTAAACATCGAATTTGTTTACCAGATTATATATTAACCTATTCATAATGTTTTATTATCGTCTTAAATTGGTAATGTTGAAGTGAAATTCACCTGTTACTTAATGTACGATACAATTGCTGTGAAGAATGATGCATATTGTGATATAGACAATTTTGAATGCTCGTCGTATGTTTTAGAATATTTCTTACATTTTCTAGAATATAAAAACTTGTTATATCTATGATTTTTATCTCGTTTTGAAAACAAAGGTTTTCAATGTGAACGTTGAATATCCATGTATATACATATATATTTAAATTATATCATTTGGCTTAATCAAAAATATTCATAATATAAGAATTCAAATTAAAAATGTTGAAGTATCTTTACATAAACTAAAATGAATAATATGTTTGCATCAGCTGTATACGATTGAAAATCGTTGCGATATTAATGAATATACTGTAAATAATATTTATGTCTACTTAATTTATATAAATATATAATTGTATATGAAATAAAATATATTGTACATTACATTTATTAATAATAACTTTTTGAAGACTAATACTAAGAAAAAACTTTCTATACATAAAATTTGACCTCATTATAACAAATTTCTTCATTATATACATTAAATTGCGAACAAAAAAATTATTCGATGTTTTTGTTAAATTTCTAGATATCGTCAATTTTATTATACGAGCGTAAATCTTTTTTTTTTATCTTTATTAGTATTAAGTGACTCTCTTTTCAAGAAAAACTTCTTTATATTTATATAAGTTTTTTCAATTTCAAAATCATTGTATATTCGTTCAGTTATAGAATGACTTTTATTACTGCGGAGTTTCGCATAAACTGAAATCCGAAAAAAGTAAAATAGACAAAATATGTTTTGTCTATTTCACTGTTCGCAAAAAATACAAACCCGGTACGTTGAATATTCAAAAGGGACAGAAGCAATATATGCAGACGCGCAACCTGTCGACACTTGGTGTGCGTGATTGACCAGAATGTGTTAACAGAAAGAGAGTTTACGTTGTGGAGAGTTGGAAGATGTAAATATATGATCATGCAAGAAGTGACAAGCAATCCCTCGTGAACATTGCATTTCTGGGATAGAGGAATTCCGCATGCGTAACCAAAATAATTACAACAGTGACAATATCAAACAGTTTCGTGACATGGACTGCAGATGCAAATCATCATATGCAAAATGTTACATTCTAATGATATAACCTAAAAAAACAAAAATAGGATTTGCTGTAAACAATGATAAGTAATTATTTTTTATACAAATTTTGATAACGGATAATCCAATACTGATGGTTCGCTGAATCCTGTAAAAATTATTTCATATTTTAGACATTTAGAAAATGCATATTTCAGAATTTTGCATACACTGTACATGTAGCTATAAATCGATTAATGTTTACGGGTTTTAACCATTTTCTATCAAAAACAGAAGTGCTGCTAATAAGTTAACTTAAAAAAACAAACACAAAAATTTAAATAGGATAGGAAAGAGCAGTCCTTCGAGCCAACAAATTGTGTAATTTTTTCGTAAATAATGCAGTTACAGAATAATTTCAAACATATAGAGTACAATCTCAATATAACAATTTTGTTTCTTATTCTTGTACTTACTAATATATAAAAATAAAAATATGTTTTTTTTGTGCACGGACAATAAAAATACAGTAAATACAACAGTGAGTACAAGAAAAATTGTTAAACTTTCAAGTAATCTCGGACTTTTTGGTTAAATAGTGTATTTTAAAGTAAAATTTATTAAACATTCCTACATTTATTTTAGTTTTTGTAAGGCAGTATAGTAAAATTTAGTAAACACAGTAAGTAAATATTATCATTAACAGAAATTATAAGACATTTGTATAATAATTACGAGATTCTGAAGAAGTATTTGTTTGCCAGTATTGCCAGCATAGTAATTTTCATAAAAAAGTGTAACAATTAAACTATTATGTTCAATAAACAATAAAGAATTCTCCTTAAAGAAAATGTTTTGCAGTATAGTAATTTTTATATTAAAATATAATAAATCAAGTCTGAGTCGTATCTTCAATACGATGTTAGCCACTGTTTATTTTTCAGTGGATCAGTGGCTACGCGCGGGACTTTGTACTTATGAGAACGGCAGTTCAACTCCTATCAACAACAAAAATTCATCCAATTTGATTACCAACTCATACATTAAAAAAACATTCCTATAAAAAAGTAATTCGCAATAATATATATTAATAAACCAAATAATAAAAGAAAAATTATATTTTCGTCTAACCTGCATGCGAAGTGTCACTTTGCTTCCTGTAAAGCGGCGCGCGAAGTATTACTTCGCTCCTTAGGAGGATGGGTGATAATGGGGAAGAGATCTGACGGTTTGTGAGATCTTTCGCCCGGTCTAAGTCTTTAATATATTATAATACGGAGATAAAATTATTTTAGATATTTTTTTAGTTGTTCAGATTTATAATTTTACTTTTTCTAAATAAGAATTAATATATAAAAATACTTAAACGGAAATCGAGTTATTTTATGACGTAATAATTGAATTTCTAGAGTACCAGCAGACTAATTGATCTATTCTTTATAATTACGCATTTAAGATAACAAATTTCCGGCAAATTTTATCAGGTAAGTGAAAACCTAAGAAATGTATTTATTGACTTACGTTTAATTCAAATTCAATTAAAAAATTCTAATTTAAAATATGAGATTAAATATGAAAATTAAAAGATATCTATGTAAAATAAATAGTGGAGTTGTTATATAATTAAAGAAATTTTACTATATTGATTCGTTAATTAAAACTTTATAAATCGAAATGAAAATACATTTTCTTGATATTAATATAATCTTTTCAGTAAGGAACTATTTTCTTAGTTTTCACGTTAAATGAAATATCGTATTTAGCTCGTAAATAATTTAATTAATCTGCAAATTGTCGCGCGACTTATCTCAGACGTCTATGCTATATGCTAACTTAATTAGTATCCATTTTTCACTTCTTGAAAATCATAAAAATCATGAAATATAAATGATCGCTAAAAAGGTTTGCTTTTCAACTACTTTTATTTATTTCATTTTAATTATTTATTATTCTTTGTGTGAAAAAATTATCATTCTTACGATTGTTATTTGACGATTACGTTGAAAAGTATCTTAGGTACTTTGCGCGGCTATTAACGTCCAGCAGAAAAATTGCGTCATTACTCACGTGTTAATAAACTCGTAATCGAATTTCTTATCTATAACGAAACACTGTAGTAAATGAACGATTCTGATTTTTCAGATAGCTACTTATATCATTTTATGCAATAAAATTGCATTTTATGGAGAAAGGTTAATGTTTAATGAATATTCAAAATGTTCCATAATCAGTCCAATGAGATTTCTGAAAAGTCATAAAAAAGTTGTATTGGCATTTTTTGCTCCAAGTGAATAACATTTTTACTATACTATTTAATTTATTTATTCTAAAATATTTGCACATTTTTTCTAAATTCAGCACATACACTATTTTTTATGTATTTCAAGTGATTTTGTGGTATATGAAATCAGCTACAATAAACATTTTCAGTTTTATAATAGAAGTAAGACAAATTTCTTTTCATCGATTTTTCTTATCATAATTATTAAAATTTAGATTCTCGTAAATAAAAAAGTTTTTACATATTATCAGCTAAGTATTTACGCGATAAGTCGCACTTACCTTAAAATCGACGAAAATGTGCAAAAGAGGGTTAATAGTTTAAATATGAAAAGTTCACTTTTTCAAGGCAAAGGCATTGAACAAGAACTCAATGTATGAATGCTAGAGACCCACAAGATTATATTCTGCGCGCACAGAAAAAGAGAAAGTTAAAATTTAAAACCTTATCTCTGCAATTTCAATTAAGAGATAATCTGTCGATTTTTTTGTACGAATAAGAGCACGCCCAAACTTGAAATTGGCTGCATCAAACTGTTTATAGAATTGTTAAGCAAAGTTGAATTTATGCAATAAATAACTTAAGACAATCGATCTGTGGTCTTGGAATATACACAATTTTAGGATATCACTATTCCGACTAAGTTTCACGTGATTCAACCTTACCTTTTTTCTAGTATATATAAATGTGACCTGTGTAAGTGTACGCTCACCATGTTTCCCGCAATTGGAATACTTGGGTAAACGTCGTCATCAAAAGATGTTGTCGCAGTTCAGTAACCCCGAAGCCAGGCAACTTCGAAGTCTTTACCAAACTTTTTCATCCGATTTTATCCCATTTTTGCTTCTGCAATCTAACCATCTTAAACGCGATAAAAGTTTTCTTAATATTTTAATATTTTTGCTCCTAAATATGTATATGCGCAATTATGATAATGCAATATCAGAATAAGACGTTTACAGTTTATCTTTTAATCATCCTATATGTAACATATATTCCCCGGTCTATACACATTTGGCTCGCGGACATTTGAACCTGGTCATACAAAAAAGGAAAGTTTATTGTACTATAATATATAATTTATAATATATTTCGTGAATTTTAACTTAATGAGAAAATTAGTAATTCGTTTTTATTCGTCGTTTAATTGTTTATATTTATAAGTTTTTATGAGCACATAAAATTCAATGATTGAAAATGCTCGATAATTGGAACATTAGCGCCTTACTAAACTCATTATCAAATTGTGTTAAACTGTACATGAAAGCGACAATAAAGAAGGTCAAATAAATCGTAAATTTTCAATTCAAATCAAATACATTGTGCTTAATTTTGTTCTATTATATTGATTATCAATTTAATGTAGTTTGGATCAATTTGAATATGCGCAAAAGTCCGCTCCATTACTATTACAGTGAATACGGAATTAAATTCATTTAAATTTAATTTCCTATTAACGCATAGTATTTAAAAAGTTTAACGCTGTGAAATTGAATCTCTCAGTAAAATCACGCAAGATTTTATTTATTTATTTATCAAATCGGTCCAGCGTTTCACAGAATAACACAAACAATTGAATAAATCGTATATAAGTAATTTTGAACTGTATAATCAATAGCATCTATGAAATTAATTTGGAACGGCGTCAAAATTAGGGATTAATAATGTAACGATTAATAAATCATAGTTGTCATCAAATTCATTTTTATTGTTTGACATCTATTTTACGTGTAATTTATTAACAATAACTACATATATTGATACACTGAAAGTTTAGTTTATTAAAAGATACAATATATTTCATACCCAGAAATTATGCAAAAAATAAATTTATGCAAAGATCGTATGTATACAATTTTGTTTCGTTATGCAATGTTAATAAGCTTACAAGTTGAATATTTATTTGTCGCCTTTTTTAGTACACTTTTTGATCATACAAAAGTTACGCGATTTCATAAATCACGAGATTATTAATGAAGACTGTATAAGATTAATTAGGCAGAACAATCGCTAATTCTTATCACACAAAAGAACATAAAATTACGTGATATAAATTAAAAAAACTATAAAAATTGTATATAACACAAGCATTAACATTTCAATTAAATTTGCTTTCATTTGCTTTAATAATTAGGTCGAATCTATATTCAGTATACATTAAACTCACTGCCAAAATATATCATAGACAGCTTCTTATAACCATAATTATGCAGCATATGTATAAAATAGATCTTATGGTGTTTGTCGACATTAATAGACAAACATACACATATATACATAGTACAAACACATACACGCAAGGATCCACATTCGTTACTTGACGATTCAAGTTCGCATGCGCAACTGAAAATTACCACTCGGGATCCTCAGTTC
This sequence comes from Gryon sp. ZL-2020, assembly GCA_022817425.1. NCBI lineage: Eukaryota > Metazoa > Arthropoda > Insecta > Hymenoptera > Scelionidae > Gryon > Gryon sp. ZL-2020. The sequence continues at coordinate 11,318 of JABFPJ010003814.1, forward strand.
ACCGCGATCCTCCGTAAAATGCGCGCCGTTTTTATTCGCTTTGCGTGATCATTTCCGATATTCAATTATAACAAGCGTGATCGTGATGTTTAAGCCGCGACCTTGACTATATTATTGTATTAGGGTATAATTCTAACGTGATCCATGAACGCATCTCGAGCTTTGCATCTCAATCAACTGAATTGTATACGCACATGTGATAGCGCTAACACCTGTACAATGTGAAAGATAGAAAGAAACAAAACTCAAAATTGACCTTTGGCCTTTTCCAAAAGTGATGGATTGGCGCCAATACTCAAATTAATGAAGTAAGTTTATTGTGATTTGTAGTTACTTTGCTGAGAACAATTAATCAATTAAACTTATACTTTGTGAATACTAAGTAATCAAACATTTAATTAAAGTAAAACAAAAAATAAATTGTAAAATAATTGGATTGCTTCTTTTTATTTATTTTTTTTATTCATTTGATTGATTTATGTGGAAATGACCATTTATTTTCTTTTCATAAAACGTGTTTGATTATAAATGTTATGTCTATCGATTGCGATTGAAATATGCAAATGTTCACTTCACAGTTAGATTTGATGTACGATTTAAAATTAATTGAAAAGTTCGTGATATTTCGCAAGACATATTTAACACTTGCGTGAAAATTTGATCATCACAACACACGAATACGTTAATCTACGCGCAGATATAATCGTGTTATATTACTTTATCGTAAAATATACATGTACATATATATATATATATATGTGTATGTATATATTCCGTTATATTTTACGAAAATTGAAATCTGCGCGCGCACATGTTACGTCATTGTTTTACATTTATACACACGTATGAACAATGATACACTACACCATATACACAGATGAAATTCAACAAGTAATGTCGTTAAGCATGCATCAAAATTAGTGACATTCACGAGGAATGCTACATCAGGGATCTCTCACATTCTCAATCAATGTTCAAATATCAAGTAAATTTATATTATGTTTAACACTTTTACTATAACGAAACTCTAATATTTCAACTTAACATTGAATCATTCACTTAAAGAGAACAACTTCTGCTTGCAATTATATCTTTTCTTTTAATGAATTTATGTGCTCGATATATCACACGTAATTCGACAGTTTTATAAAAGAGAAAAAGATTCGTATATGGAAAGGAAGAAAATATGTATAAAACAGATTACAAGTAATACAATTTAAGTTTTTATCACGATCGCATTAAAATGTTGAAGTTTGTTTTATCGAATGAAAATCTTTGCATCAAATGTATGGCAAATCCATGATACATGCAAATTACTAACGAGTTGAGAAAGATAAACTTAAATGAATTGTGATAATTAATTCTTTCCATTTTTCCCCGCACTTTAGAAACTTACAATCATAAGTCTTGAATTATATGAGAAATAATGTCACGAAAGTGCGCAATTTATATTCGACGAAGATTTGCATAAACGGTGTAACAGATATTTAATTTTCACTTTGTAACGTATACCATAATTTTATTAGGTAAAAGAAAGGGTAAAAAGTATTTCTTTAATATAAGATTAATGGTTCTTTTTGTTCTCATAAGTCAAAATAGTATAATATTTTCGTTACTCGGGGAGGGAAAATGCCATTTTCCTCCCTAGAGAGATTTAGGAAAATGGCTTTTTTCCCTCCCTCGTAACGATAAATATAGTACGCAACATGGGAGATGATCGGAAATTCGTTTTCCCGAGCGGAGTTTACAAGCCGAGCCGAAGGCGAGGTTTGTAACCACGAGGGAAAACGAATTCCCGATTTCATCTCCCTTGTTGCGTAATGTACTATTAAGTTACACTAAGAAAAATAACTTAGAATAAATTACTGTTTAAACAGTAATTTGACCGCAGAATTCCCATTAACCGAATAAATTCTGTCAAAAACTGGAAAATTTACTTTCTGAACACAAATTTTTATTGACTTTTTCAAGAATTTTTGTGCATGAAAAGAAAATTTTTACTGTTTTTAACAGGAACTTTCATGTTAATGGGAATTCTGTGGTCAAGTTACTGTTTAAACAGTAATTTATTGTAAGTTATTTTTCTTAGTGTATATGTCGATTTTGAATTTATGTAAATGTTATGCAGATCTACAAACGATTAATGTTGATTCAAAGGAAATTGGAATTCACCTAAAATCTACATGAATAATATGTAGAAGCGTTATTTAGAAGTTAAGTTAAGTAGATTAGTTTAGTAGTTTGGTTAGTCAATTTTTAACTCGTTGGAAAAACGTACAATAAAGAATAATAAAGCAATTTATTTATCAATATTTTTCTCAAAATAACTAATTAATCGTGAGAAATGAACAATATTAACTGTAAACTATTGATCGAACCTAAATATTTTAGTAGTTTAAACTAACGATACCCAACCGGAAAATTTCAGTCGTTTCGACGATGGCACGACGTTGGCAAAGTCGTTTCGACATTGTTGATCAATATCGGGCCGATATTAGCTTTGACGTTGGCGTGTTACGCTCGCCAGCGTTGTTTTACAACATTGTCCCTATGTTTCACACAAACGTTTTTCTAACCTCGGTTTATGCGTCTTGTTTCAATGTTTTTTGCCAATGTTGTTTCGACCTTGTTTGCCAGTTTTACGCCAACATTATATTGTTTATAATTAAAAAAATATTATTTATTAAATATACACCCATTTTTTAAATTTATTTAATTATTTTTCATATTTCCTAGTTATATTTCATGATTAAATTCAGGTTCGATGATAAAGTTGCATTTTTTATTTTCGAAGATTTGAACTCATGCCTCCAAGTTGGAGTCCGTCGCCTTATCCACTGCTCCAATCCTTTGGTTATTCATTTGAACTTCAATACCTTCTATCACTTTGGCATTCTTAAATCGTCACAACGTTGTTTACCGACATTCTGCCGACTATTTTAAAAATATTTATATTAATGTTTAATTAATCTTAATAAAAAATTTAGTTAATTAATGAAATGTTCATATTCTTTTTAAACATAAATAAATGAATGTAAATTTATAATTCATGGTTATTATAAATTAATATTCATTTAATAATTTGTATCTATCTATCCATTTCTATAATATTTTTCCTATTAGTATATAAAATTATTTAATATTTTATAATTAATATACACGGAGTTCAAAAAAAAGCAGGCGTTAGCCTTTGCAGCACGAACGTCTAGGTTTGTAATAAAAATTTAGGAAACAAAACTACAGTCTAGGTTATACGCAAAAACGATTATTTTTTAAAGCACTAGACATTACTTTTTAAAAAGTAATTTGAAACAGACTACCGACTAGCGCGTATAAGCTAATGCGTATTCTTGACAACACTAGACTCTAGTGTGCTTACGCTAACTTCCATAATTTGTCGTTTCACGTAGTTAATTTGATTTTTATTTTGATAAATTTATATCGACATTATCATAATTATTATTGCGATCGACATACTTAATACACAACACTTACAACTAAAAACCGATTATCAAAAATCCCATTTAATGTTTATGTAAAACTTAATGTTCATCTAAACTCTGTCAAACTTGCCTGTCGAGAGAGTAGTATAAAACAACAACACGCACAAACCTGTAAACATCAAATCACTTGCAACACTAGAGTCTAGTGTTGTCAAGAATACGCATTAGCTTATACGCGCTAGTCGGTAGTCTGTTTCAAATTACTTTTTAAAAAGTAATGTCTAGTGCTTTAAAAAATAATCGTTTTTGCGTATAACCTAGACTGTAGTTTTGTTTCCTAAATTTTTATTACAAAACTAGACGTTCGTGCTGCAAAGGCTAACGCCTGCTTTTTTTTGAACTCCGTGTA
>JABFPJ010003815.1:0-15161 GCA_022817425.1 Gryon sp. ZL-2020
TTAATACAAGATTTGGTTACAATAATCAGTTAAAAATTGCAATAAGAAGCAGGTACACTGTATAAATCACATGTAGATGTATAAAATATAGATATACATTTAATCGTATATAATATAATAGACTATATCTGTCGCTTGAAGGAAAAACCGATTAACTCCATTTTTTGAAAAAATTGAATTAATGACGATTTTAATAATAAAAAATTGTATATTTTCATTTTACGAGATCATATTTATCAAAATGTAGTACTGTCAAAAAATACGAAGATTAAATGAATATTTTTTTACATTTGAATGCAAGTTGAAATGTACAAACGTATTTTTCTTAATATTTACAAAAATGGAGTTAATTGGTTTTTCCTTGAAGTAACAGATATAGCAATTGATAGTAGGTATTAGATATTTAATATTCATTAGTACATATCAATATAAGAGTAGTAATAATCATCATAAAAATCAATTATCGGGACTTGAAAAATTACAGCACAAGTGTGGAAAATAGTCGGCGTATATCACAGTATATATCACATATATATCAGTGGAGTCTTCAATAGTGAGTGTAAACCTAACATTTGAACTGATCCAGTGAAGTGTCCTCAACAGTACATTGAGGAAAAGAATTTCAGCTACTCAGCACCCGATTTGGCAGGAAATTTGTTCTTGATGATTGTCTAGTCGTCTGAGAAGTCAACTTGAAGTGGTGCCCTATGAGGTGGTGTGTGGAGGCTAGATTATACCAGTGGCTCAGATCTGGGGAGCTCACCTCCTCTTTTATTAAAATCCTCTCAAAATTTTAAAAGTTTCAATTAGGTCCAGTCGAACTCTTCTCTCTTCCAGACTGACTATATTTACACTAGAAGGTCTGCTTTCATAGGGAACTCACCGAAGGTGTGTTCCCACCACGGTATCGATATCCTTACGGAAGTGATCATATGATCACACTATACTCCAAGATTGGTAGGATATATGTGTGGAGGATGTGTTTCAGGACAACTGGTCTGGGCCCAAGGAAGGTTTTATTTATTCTATAAGATGAGAAGTTGGTTTTCCTCACGACGTTGTGTTTACTTGTTGGTCCCACTTGTGCGTAACAATTACTCCCAACTCAACATGAGAGGAGGTGGCGGTGATGGGAATGCCGTTAATCTAATATTGAAATCTGGGGTTGTTTCAGCTGATGTGGAGGACCGAGTATTTCTTCGCATTCAGAGAAATCAGCCAATCCTGGGTCCAGATTACTAAGTTGTTAAGGTCTATTTGAATTTGTCCAGTGTGGATAAGCCGTTTTTCATACAATTTGGTATCGTCGGTATAAGTTTAATGAGTAGAGATAGTGTTTGAGTATAGGTTGACAACCAAACAGAGCCCCAAGATTCCAAGGATGGAGTCTTGGGGCACTCCACTGAGGACAGGCTTAGGGAAGGGGAGAGTGTGGCCAATTCGGAATTGAAAGGTGCAATACTGTACGTATAGCTCGATTCTCAGGATAGGAGTTTTCCTTTGATACCCAGGTGGTTGAGTTTTGCTAGCAGCTTGCAATGTGGTACACGGTCAAAGACCTTGGAAAAATCCAGGTACACAACATCAGCCAGAATTCCAGAATCCACACACAAAGAAAAAAGTCATAGTTACTCAAACCATATATGTTTGAATTTGTCTTTAACTAAGTTTTTCGTATTAATTTATATATTATTAACTAATTATATGTACTAGTTTCCAAGTTGGCCTAACTAAGTATATTGGTAACAACAATTAGAAACTAGTTACAGTAACCAGAAATCTTTTGTTAAAGACAATTTTAACCAAGTTTACTGGTTGTTTAAAGTGACAATTTGGTTCAGTGCATCGCGCGTGTCCAGTCATTGAGGTATATTAGGTTAGCATTAATAAATAACAATTCATTCAGTTATAATTATTCATGAGTTTTGACGACATAAATGTGTTTTTGGAGAGCTTATCTTATAAAATAAATTTATTTTATGATTTTTTTGTTTTTTAAATATTATATAATTCATATTTTATTTATTTTTGTACTATTTATTCTTACAAATATGTAATTACTTTTTACTTTTTGCAGTGCACATTTTACTGTAAATTAAACATGAATATAATACAAATGTATTATGAATGCATTTATTTGCAAATATAGTAATAGTGTGATATTTATATTGCCAAAGTGCAATATAATGTAGACAAATGTATAAATCATCTAAAACGATGTAACTTTGCGGGATGAAAAGAAGCGTTATTTTATTTTTGTACTGCTTGCTGTGTGCATCTGTCATATGTCATTTAAGTGGATATGGGGTGCAGACACAACGAGCGAAATACATAAAAATTTAACACAAATATCTAACATTCACCAGTCTATGCGAAATATACTATAAACTTATTTCTTAATTTATTGTTTATTCTAAATATTCTAAATAAAGAACATAATGAACCGTATTTTTCATTACTTGAGATGTTATCAATTAATTCATTTTAACTTTAAGATTGATATTTTTCAAAATAAACTTACTTTTGTTCTTCATTAATTGGGACAAACTTCAAGCCTAAACATCACAAACCGCATGTGAAATAAAAAAAGGAGCAACGAGATACGGCCAATATCCTATAATCTTGCACCGAGTTGTTGTCTACATCAAGCGGGCGTAATTAGAGCTATTAAATTGTCGGCTACAAAAGTAAAGCACCGACTATACGATTTTGAGTGTGTTCCGGTGTTAAAGGGAATAAAACGTGAGTTTTCGAATCTTATACGACCACCAGTACTTGGGTCTGTCATTGTCTAACCGCAGAACTATCGGAAATAGAAACGTCGAGTTCTTCAGAAGGCAACAGGAAGCGAGTACTTAATGGTCGGTGCTTAGAAACGCATTTTGGCCAAACAATTCTTCTTAATGCGGAAATGAAAATTGATAGTATTCTACGCTCAGATGGTAAATTCGAACACTCGATTGTTCTAATGTGTTATTTTGTATCTGCCAATGTGTTTTGCCGAAACCAATTATTTGATGCCAATTTCAAAGCTAACAACTTCTCTAACTATATGATTGCTTAGAACTTATAAGTTTACTTTTTCAATTTTTGTCATTTAACAATTGCCATATTTTTTAATAAAAATAAAAATATTATCTATCTTAAATTAAATTAAATTCTCAATTAATGAAATTTAAATGTAACATTTTTGATGATTAAATTGATTTTTATTTTGAATGTAATATTTTGTATGTCAGTGAAATATAGATATTGTATGTTCACACGCGTTATATACAAGTTTATTAAATCATGAAGCTTTTGCGCATGGCAGATACACATACCGGCACACGTGAATTTATTGTGATTACATTTCACACTCGTCTGCTCACGTCGTGTGCCTTGTAATGTAAGAACCAACCGCGATTCTTTATCTCTGACGTTTAACTCCAACAACACAGTAAAAAGTAAACACACTAAAATAAGATAACAAAAACTATAAAAAATATTAGAATTATATCATTGTATTATAGTTTTTATCTTTTTTATTAATAAATAAATTTTAATAAAGTATTTCTTTTATAATCAAAATTTACTATATTTAATTCAAAGTAAATTTTAAAGCTTAAAGAACAAAATAGTTACAGTAATAACAGTACATAAGAAATTGGTCTCATCGTTTGAGTGATGAAAAAATAATTCAACCTAAACAACGTAAGTTTTCATCGGCTCCAGTGAAATTTGAGTATAATTACACGTTTAACTCTCGTGCAAGTAAATCGCCTACGAATTTGATCGCGCGAATTCGCGTTAAATCCAAAGAATATATTTGCTTTTAAACGTACAAGAACCGCAAAAAGGATCTTCAAATTACAGAGCGAAGAACAACTTCGAGACATTTGAGAGACCGCGCGCTGAAACCTGTTTTCGGTCATGCGAAATGAAGGATTTGCTACCATATAGATGACAAGGACGATTATGTGTATCGCCGTTTATTGGGATTTATGTACAAATTATCGATACATTTCTTTGTAAATATTTAATTCTTTTTACTTTTAAAATAGCCAAAAATGTATTATGATATATGTATTTTTTACTTTAATCATGTAAAGTTAATTTAAAATAAAAATCTTTCGTAAATTCAATTTCAGTTGAATTTACGAAACTGAAACTTTAAACTTTTGTTAAAAATATTCTATCGCATAAAAAATAATATAACTAAGTGAATTAGTTTTCCCAGTAAAATTAATATAAATACTTATATGCATTGAGATTATAAAACAAAATCAGAATTCAGAACATCGAATTTCGTTCAATATGTTTCTTAAAGAACGCTAAATTTTGATCTACTTTATTTCATCGTTTTCTGTTTGTTTGTTTTGTTTTAGTTTTAATTTTTTCGACTTTGTTTCACATTCTCATTTCTCGGCTCAAACGGCATTTGTCCCCAAATAATTGGGCAGGACGGTGAGCTGCGTCTTCTCTGCAATTATCGGCAGTAAACGTAGCCACATCCGGCAAGTCGAAAGTCAGCAGTGACCCACGACGTCTTAGAACAGGCTAAGATCATTCCGGGGAAATAAAATAATTACGACGAATTAACGCAAACTGTTGTTGTAACGTTAAAAAGATACAAGGTCAGCATGAACGATTTTTTGGCAAGATAAACAAACGCATGAGGCTTTAATATAACTTATGTCTGTAAAACAACAAAAATGACGTTAAATTAAGCAATGTATGTTTTGTATAACAGGCGGTAACGTACTACAAGAATATGTAGTATATATTTATATATATTTTCTAAAAATAATAATAACTATAATTTATTCTTTTAACTGTCCGTTACTTGGGTTCGGAAGTTGATCGCAATGCTTTAATCATGCAGAAATAACTGTTATTGAAATGATTAATAAATTATTAAAATATTGACTTACCTAAGATTGAATATTGTAATATTATTTTAAAAAAATGTAAAATTGGTGTATAACTTAGAAATCTAATTTTTGTAAAAAGAAATTATAAAGGATGTTTATTGAAGTCAAAAGACAATAATTTTAAATGTATAGATACATCTAATTTATCATTTATATGCAGTTCAATTTGCTTTTCTATATGTACAACGTTATGTTTATATTAATAGGTACATGACATCACATAGCTTGATATTCAATACTATTCACGATTAATTTTCACAAGGGGTAGAGCACAGGTTGTCTTTGTTTAGTACTCGAAGTATAAAGAAGATATACTGGTTCACAGATATATGATATTACATTTAAAACTTTTTCTATGTCCAATACTTATTTACAATATTATAATAATACTACTTTTACATATATCATTTAACAAAAATTATATACAATAATCGTAGAAAGGTCGATTTTCTACAAATATTTCATTTATTTACAAGCGATATGTTACGATTAATTGAAAAATCATTCGAATAACTGAACATTTTCTACTTTATAATAAAAAAAACACATTATTATCTCATTTATATATTTATATTTATATGTATAAAATTTAATTAATTATTGTTAATTATTTCTAAATAAATAACCATAAAATTTACAAAGATCATATACAAAATTATGGCGTTTATTGAGACGTTCAGTACATAATGACAGGCTTGTTAACTGATGAAAAATTGTTTTGCAGGTTCTTTTTATTCATTTTACTCTCACTAATAAATAATATGTTTAAAAAATATTTTATGAATTTTATGATTTAAATAAATTTATTTACGGTTGAAGTACCCAATTTTCCATCAGTTTATAATTCTATATACTCTCGTCATCTACTTTGAAAATCTCAATAAATATGTAGGAGTTCAATCACTGAGATCAAATGATAAAATGTTTATCGCAGTTAAACATACTTTGTCTTCTTACAACCATATTCTTACTCGGATCACATTTTGAATATTCGAATACAATTATTCGATTGTTGGTAATTTATTTACAATTGAGGCATATAGTTTAAGAATTCTCAATCGATTACTATTTCAATTCAAATTTCTATCGTCCCCTGAGTTTATGTCATTATTAAAATAGTTTGAGAATAAGAAACAGCATTAATGATTTAAAAAAACTTGGAATAGAAAAAAGATTTGGAAGAAGAGTAACATTCAATGACTTTTGAAAAATTGATTAAGTTTGATGTTCAAAAATACATGTGTCTGTTTAGATTTGATATCATCCAATGTTCTTATTCAATTTTCGTCCTTCAAACTGGATAATAAAATTGCCTCGGTAATCGAGTATTGCACAAACTAGATGCTTAATACATAAGTAAAGAATGTTGCGAAAAGTATGCCATTTTGGAATCAGCTTCCATTACTTTAATCAAAGTGATAACTCGGCGATGTTACCATAATTGCGTAATTTCGGTACGAAACTTAAGCACTTAACACAAAACGTGAGAATCACGCATGCGGTAAACTGCATACGATACACAACCAAACTACTTCACCTCAAACATTTCAAGTGCTCGTCACCGCTAAGTTCATTTGAGTATATTCCCTTGATATTGTGGCAATCCTTATTGCACAAGTGAAAACCATGCGATTTTTACCATTCGACGATCATTTACTGTTTGCATTCAAATTACATGTAAAAATTATGACATTCGCAGGGAAAACGAAAAACCAATTATCAATTTTTCTACAGAGTTAATTTGTTATATTTTACTCATATAGTTTGAAAGATCTTCTTGCAGCTAAGGAAAATAACATAAACATTTAACAAAATATAATTAACATTATAATTATGATGTTATAATTGTGAAGATATTAAAGTACTAATATCACAGTTTTGATAACATTTGTTATTAAAAAACTAAACACTATTTAATATTAAATTAAGTTATATGTGTCTTTTTATTTATATCAATATATGAATAATCTAATTTAAAAAGTAGAATTTATTATTTATTTTTGAACAGACGAATGGTTTTATAACACAATTTTCACCAGTATTGAATTTGAAAATGTAGTCATCATTTCTAATTATTTGTGTATCGATTTTTAATTTTGTTCACGGATTTAATTAAAAAAAACGTTTCTTTCTCAATTAATGGTCATTGCTTAAGACAATTTTCCAATTCCTCTTGATTCAAACAAATTCGATTACACAATAATAATTTTAAGAATTAATTAATGAAATGAGATTACCCATCTTTTTTGACAGGTTTGATTTACTATGCAAATATTATTCAATTTTTTTCTTTGTTAATTTATTTTTGTCCTGACAAGAGAAAGACTAAAGTATCCTCATACGTTTTTTTCTTTTCTTTCTAGAACTTGTAGAAGTTTCTGATTTATTTTCATTTTTTTATTCGCAAAGGAAATTATACAAGTTCTGTTCTTTAAGTCTGTACAATGCAAAATATTCGAGACTACTATACACCGAAAATATACAGCCTTTATTTACATTGCATTTTTATATACTTTTTTTCTCATATTTTTACATCGCCTTAGCTGGTATATAAATACTGTTCAATGTGCGTGAGCATTTTTATCATTTGAAATAAGAAACACTATATTCCTGTCTTGGTATATAGCGAGTCAGTCGACAAGAACAAGTTTTAGTCACGATTTCCAAAGCGTTTCAATTTGGAATCAACATACAGTTTCCGTTTAATTAATTGAAATCATATATAAATATCTAAATTTTATTGTTCCTAACTGTGTTTATCGATCAATTCTACAATTCTAAAGTTAATCATATGTATAGAAAAAAAATCAAATAATTAGTTAGTGTATAGTACAATATTAAACCGAGTATAGCTTGTTCGCCTAAATTAAATTGAGTTGATAAATAATTAACTTTATAAGAATAATATTATGAACTTTTTCTATTCATTAGAATCACATACAAAATCACGGTTTTTTCTTTTTTATATATTTTAAAGAGAATTTTCTCCTTCATTAGGTATCATTATACACTTCGAATCGCAAAGACAATAAAAACTGTCATCTAATAGATCTTGTCAAAGAATTTTTTCGACAGATTAGTTTTAAGTTCATTTTGAATCTTCGTGGATTCAACGTAGAAAAAATAAGTTAAGTTCTGTTAGAGTTCGAATGATTGCATATTCAAAAAACTGTTTTCAATATGCATCGGGAAATTTATAGAGATCAAATTGTAAACATTGCATGTCAGATTAGTTTATATCAGATCTCCACTTGTATTCAAGACTGACTCGTATATTAGTGTACTTATAAATTATATTGATTAACAGATTGGCTCCGTTAAAGGTTGAGGAGGTCCATAAGGTGAGGCCCATTGCCCTGGATGTGCCAAAGACGGTGGAGCTGGTTGACTGTCTAAATTTGAAACTGGTGCTCCTGGGGGATGATTTGGTACTGACGAAGGATATCCAACCTTTCCTAAAGCTTCCGCTTGTAATGACAACATCAATCGATTTGCAGCCTGTCTTTCAGCTTCACGTTCTTCAGCAGTTTGTCTTCTGAAAAAAATAATCATAAAGTAAGTTATAGATTTCAAATTTGTTTAAAGAAAATTCTTGTATTCACTTGTTAGTGTAATAATTATATTAAAAGTGTGCAATATTTCAAATATTATTATATTAAGTACAACTGTACCTAAATTAATATTACAAATGAAATTTTAAGTTAATTTATTATGAAAATATCATATAATATGACAATATATATTAATGACATACAATATGATTAAAGTGATTAAAATTTTGTAATATATGATTCCATATGTGATAGTCATTAAACAACTTTTAATTAGAATTTATTTATATATATTAATAATAACCAGTTAGAATTACAGTAAAAAATGTTTTAATTATATATATATTAATTAATATTATAATATATATAATTAATAATAATTGATACAGGGGAAATAAAATTAGATAAAACATTTTAACCAACCATTTGAAATAATGTAAGCTTACAAATTACTTGTATTTATATTACTTCTATTTTCTAGCTTGAAATACAATGGCATAATGATCTAGTTGATTTTACTACATGACTCTGATTGATGTTATGTCATTTTCCATCAAAATGTAAACGTATTTTCCGTAAATATCATAATACCAATATAGGGGTTGCATTTATTTTATTTTCATAAATCATCTAATGATATTTTCTTCACTCGTAGGGTAAAACTAGTTTTACCTCATTCATAAAAAAAGTACTGTACTCAACTTGAGAGATCAGTAAAATACTATTTACAATCACACGAAACATTATAGGTTAAAAATATAATGTAGTAAGATCTACTAGAATGGTTTACTACCTTCAATCTAGTTGACATAAAGGTTTTATTTTTTTCCGTGTAGCTTTACTAGCGTTTAAACAAGTGTACAGTAATATATAAGTGAAAGCTAAACGCAATTCACTCAAATGATACATTTAAAATAAAATTGTGAAGAAATATCTGTCCGATGATTGTTGCATAAAAGTGTAAGAGTAGTTAAGTCTATGTTAATTTTGTTAGATTAATTCAATCTGTCACTTTCCTATGACGTTGGAATACTGAAAGTAATAAATAAAACAAAACCGCAAGTAATTTTCCGATTGCTTGGATTAATCGTCAAAATAATTATTCATCACTCAATTTTACCTCATTAACTTTATCTGTAGATTCTTTTTGCATGACAGGAGAATTAATAAAAAATGCGTAAATTAGTGATTTTCATAGTAAATGATTGCAAATATATTCATTGCATTTCGTCAAACTTTTCATTATCATTAATTGTTCCCTTATATCTTTTATTTGTCCCTTTTAGAAGACATAAAGTAATAAGACTGAGTAATATATCATTTATAATAAAGAGTAAATAATTTATTTTAACCTTGTAGGTAATAAAAAAGCAATGCGCCAAATAAATGTTAAACCATTTGGCATTTTGTTGGACAATAACTGTACTCCATTTGAGTCGCTGTTGGTTTTGGGGGACAAACGCATGTTTGACATAGTACTTGTGCACTTGAAGTACTACGTGGTTATATAAAAGTCGTTCAACGTGGTCCCAAAGAAGTTGATTGGTCTGGAGAGTCGAGAAGAGACGCGAATGAAAGTGACTGGCGGAAAACAGAAGATAAACGTAATAAAGTTAATTCGATTCGTCGCTAAGGCAGCGAGAGCAATTGGAAAGGGTGTCTGCTTTCTAGCACACTGTCTATTATAGGACAGCAAAATGGCGGGGTTCTGTTGCGTGCGAACAGCTCGCAAATAACTTTGAGCTCTTATTGGGGAAGACTGCATGTTAAGCAAGCTAAATGTTTGTTCGTAAGAGAGTTGAGTGTCTGTAAAAGAGACGAAGACATATTTCTTTTTAAGGAATATCATTTTCAAGGGATTTCGTTGTTTATTGTCAAGTTGATATGTTGCAAAGTAATTCTGCAAAACATGTCCAAAGATATATATAAGTAAAAATGAAAGTTCGCAGCTATGTTGGATCTTTTGAAAAGATGTTTCTATTATGGTAAATTTGAATTGACGTGTTTACAAGTGAAGGATGAATGAAAGAAGAGAAAGAACTTGCATAATTAGCTTTGAAATGGAAAACTAAAGTAATTATGTTTAATTCTTTGAGAAGACGACATCGGTGAAATAAAACCGAAGAGAATAACGAGTTTGGTCCACGTATATATACATTCGAAGAATCCGTCGGCTTGTAAAATCGTCGTCAGTCGACGTAAATCGTCGTAGTGAAATCGATTGTTATTTGGCTCTTGACTCTAAGTTATCTAAAACAGATGGGTTCGAATGTTCGAAGCAAACCAGTTCATGTTATCGCATACATATACAGGTCCCCCCTTCTTTCATTAATAACTTATTCCGCTAACGGTGACATGTTTAAAGCAGATAGTCGACGGGGTGAACTCCAGCTCCTTTTGCTTTGAAAAGAAAGGAGAGAAACTCAAACCCGGGTTGCCAAGATAACGCCACTCCTCGATCCAAAAAGTTATTCAGTCTGGAAGGCGCCGGTATACGGGCCTTCAGGCCCCAAAAACACCGTCGTTCCATTAGAGTTAATCTCCCTGGCACGGTAATTAAAAGGTTTCGATGTACGCCGTTTATCGCACGACGCATTACTTTGTCTTTTTTTCTTTCTTTTTTTTCTTTTACTTTGGTAGCCGTGTACTATTTTATGTTTTATTCAATTCAAGACCTCACAGCGACTCATTTTGGGGCGCCAGGCTCTGCACACATTCTTGATATACACATTTGAAAATTAGAATTTTTCAATGATTTATGACAGAAATATAACTCTTTAGATAATTTTAGAATGTAAGTTTTATGTAAGTTTAAATTTACTTTATGCAAATTTTATGTTATCCATAAAAATAGATCACATTTTTTTAAACATTATGTGTTCAATTTTCTAATTGTGTATTATTTTATTCATTTCTTATAAAATAAAAAATGATATTTATATTTTAACTATGAAAACAAATAAAATAATTCAACTATCAATTATCTATTTAACAAATTAATTATTTGTTTTAATAAATTATTATTTAATACTTATTAATATTATTTAAAATATTTTTTAGTTTTATAAATGAAATAATTAAATGAACATTTGTTGTTTACAAATATAAAATAATGTTAAGGTAGTATAAATTAAAGTTTTACATTAACTAAAGACCTCACAGTGACTCATTTTAGGGCGCCAGGTAGTACGCATTCTTGTCTCACTTTTTTTCTTTAAATGTGTGAACCTACCGCCAAAACAACGTTTAAGATAACGTTCCATAAAAATAAATATTTGGAAATACGAGTGACGGAATTCATGTCTTTGACTCGCGATGAATATTCACGAGCAATGTTGAAGAGTTTAATAACACATTTATGTCTAAATAGCTTATATTGTATAACTTCAGTTAATAGTTCTGTCAACGTTTAAAGATCGATCAGCGATTAAGGCAAATTGCTTATATTTAAAATGCGTATATACTTAGTTAGTAACATTGCAAGTTTTGTTTTTCTTTTTTCTTTGTTTAGTAATTGAAAAATGGCAATTTTGATAATTGCCTTGAAATTTAGATAATTATAAAAATAAGATTAGAAAATTATATAGTAGAGTTGATTCTATAAAATAATAATTTTTAAAATGCAGTAATTGTTTTGAAGATATTAATCTTTTAATATTTTTTGTTAATTAATATCAAATAATTGTATCAAATAATTATACCTTGTTTTGCGTGCCTTTTTTGTTTTAATTGAAGAAGTAAAAAATGCCGATAAAAACATGACTTTTAAAAGACTAATTTAAGGTAAAAATATAAAATCAATGTTAAATCAAAATATGTCAATGATAACTCGCATACATCAATTTGTTACTGGCAATTAATTCACCAAAAATTCAATTAATATTCATGGGAACATAATGTAAAATGTAAATATATATATATGTTAAATTACTAATGTTTACTTGTTCTTACATGGAATTCTGTAACATGCATACATAGTAAAATGTTGTATTAAAAAGATAAAAATTTAAGCATTTCATCAAGTATATTTATATTTGAATGTTTCAGTACGATAATACAGTATTTGGCACTTAATAGCTATAATAATCAGGATTTAAATAATGTTTTCCTCACTATTGATTTACGTAATAAATTGAAACTCATACTAAATTCATGTTTAATTAAGTATAATTAAATAGGTTTTAATTGCAACAATTTTTACCTATCGACGAATATTTGTCACGCATTGTGAAATTCCCTATAAAACTCGTTTATATTTATATATTTCAGTGTAATTAATCGATATTAAATTTGTTTGCGTAAGGTAGTTCTTGCAGATAAATTATAAAGTTTGTTTCATCGAATGTTATTTAATCGCTATAAAATTTGTGCAACATTGAAAAATTATTGATGCATTCATTTCTGAAAACAATATTTCATAAAATGTTACACAATTAAAATTCAGATCTTACAATTTTACTGCAGAATTAAAATATAACTTTATTACAAACTCTGACAAGTTTGATCCATATTTTACGAATTAACTTTCTTACTATCTGAGAATTTAATTAAACAATTTCGATTTTACAACTATTGAAATTTGATAAGCATAAAAGGCAAGAAACGTTAAACATGAATATTCGTTAACTTAATATAATATATGTGTCAAGAAATGTCTTAATAGTGCCACTTCAGTGTTTCCAATGAGAAGGTCATCAACTTTTTACAAATATACTATATAATGAGTAAAGCTCTTAACCATCCTAATAAAATCATGATAGAATTGTGTAATTGATTTCTTTAATTTGTCAACTACAATTGATTAACATATGTGGATCGGTCAAAGTTTCTTGAGTCAAAAAACAAACAAAAAAATGTTGGAGGCGGTATAATTAGTTAAGTCGAATCAATTTCTTTTAATAAAGGCAAAGAATGGAAAAAATATGGAAGCAAGAAGCAAGTTAGATGTATAATTATTTATTATAGTTAAATTCTATCGTATACCTAATTTGTTTTGCAAACACGTTTAAACTTACATTAATTTCACTTGTACTTGTCATGCTTTTGTTCTTTGCCAAACTTATTAAGTTCTGAACATGTCTTTTATTTTATCTCTTTTTATTTTTTATTAATATATTTGATTTTTTTTGCTAATGCAGTATATAATTAGACAAAAAGAGTTTTTTCTTTAAGTGTAAATATTTTTCATAAATAAATAATTAAACAAAATTCGAATATAAAAGTATATGTATAAACACAAAAGAATCAGAACACAAAATTTGTCGAATGTAAGATAAAACATTGGAAAGTGTTATAGCATTAAAGTAAACGGCGGAAGAGAGGATTCCTATGTTGAGAGTATTAAAACGTGTCATATCTGCTACTTTAGAAAGCGATATATATTGATGCCTCTTCAACGCTCGATAAATATACTTTACGATATTGAAGTCATGTTTAATGATGAAGTCTAAAGAAATATTTAAAAACAACTTGAGATAATATTTTAATACACAGTGAATAGCGCGTCGAGATTTAAATTTAAAATCATACTACAGAATTAAATTGTTCCTGAATTATGAAAGTTATAATTTGTTTTTTACTGTTGATAATTTAAGCAGAATTAATAACATTTAGATAATTAAACTCCACATTTTTTATTACTTATTTATTTTATTATTACTATGTTTTTTTGTTGATAAAAATAAAAACAAAAAACAATGTTCTTATTTTTATTTATAATTTAGGGTTTTACATAAATTTACTTAAGTCTTTTTACTTCATTAAAACTATTTAAGAGAAAAAATATTGAATATATTATGCTTTAAATAAATATTAATGTTGTTGATATTATTAACATCTGCTTAATTAAAAATAATGTATCATATTTTATTAGTTGTGTACACCTTACCACTGTAGCTTTAAAGCAACCCATTTTTTGTCTAATTTTCAAAATAATCTCATGATATTTTACAAATTATATTTAGCAAATATTCTCAAATATTAATAAAATTAATTTTGCACACTTTTAATTAATATAATAGTGCTTCCTTTCATAATATTTATCGAAATTAGTAAAAAAATTTTTTTTTAGCAATATTAAATTTTCGTCATTTTATGGTCACTATTTTTAAAAATTAATATTAAAATTAAGTTTTCTTCGAAGAAAAAATACGGAATTGAAAGGGTTAACTAATATAGTAATTTTTATAATGTTTTTTAGCTTTTTCTGGTTACAATATGTATAATATCTTAATAAAGTACGATAATTACGCACTAGGAGCTGTTAAGCTAGTCAAAGAACCTTTAGAAAATATATTTTGCGGCGAAAGAAAATTGCAGGAAGTTCGACAGCTAAATCCCGCAAGAGTAACGACAGCGTGTGTATATATCAACGAGTTAGTTCGTTTCTTATATATTCGTCGAAAGTCAAATCGTAGTAATTCTAGAGGAGACGCGTCAAAGCAAGAGCCACCGGTCTTTTATAATACGAGTTTTACTTGTGTTGCCTATGTGTACATATATTATATAGCATCTTCCAAACCAGTTTTTACTAATGATTGGTCTCGAAAAACAACGAGTATCACTTTAAGTTTGACTGGTTTTTGAGTAGTGATTAGAAAATAATAAGATATGTTTGTGATTTTATGTATGGAAAAATGATTGAAAAAGCATCCTTAAAATATTTGTTAATATACTGTTCTCATTGTTTTTTCTTGAA
>JABFPJ010003816.1:0-15155 GCA_022817425.1 Gryon sp. ZL-2020
AAAAACAAAAACAAAAACAAAAACAAAAACAAAAACAAAAACAAAAACAAAAACAAAAACAAAAACAAAAACAAAAACAAAAACAAAAACAAAAACAAAAACAAAAGTTCATCATCATTGTCTTTACCATTAGTATATTCCGCAGTTGGATAATCTGGAATTTCGGACGCCGATGTGGACGCACCCGCATTGACAGTCGCATTGGACGACGTTGTGCCAGAAGATGGCGTCGTCGTCGTTTGATGACGTGTAATGGCATGTCTGTGGGGCTTGTAATGATTAGACGAAGATGCTGGTGTCGCACACAGCAGGTCATTCAGTATGTGTATGATGGTGCTGATGTCGCGCTTCGGTCGTCCATGACGATCCTGCAGCGCCGGATTCAGGGTACCGCTGAACGTACCCGAGTACACGCCCTTGCCATGATGATGCATACTCTCGATTATTGCACCTTGCCTGCGCCTGGCGTTCTCCTACAAATTAGATCCAATTTAGCATTTTAATCATTATTTTCACATTACATTTTAACTTTTGGGGATGAAACAAAGTAATTTTTTGAACTTGTTTCGATGAATACATTTTAAAAAAACTTTTTTAATCAGAGTCTTGGAATTTGGATTGTTAAATTTTAATTGTTGAACAATGATTCTGGAATTTTAAGTTTTTAATATTAATTTTCGAATTCTTATTTGTGAAAACTGAATTTTGAATATTGATTTTTTAATGTTAATCATCGACTATTTATTTTCAAACACTGATTTCTGAATGTTGAATTTCGAATGTTGAATTGGGATTTTTGATTTTTGAATGTTGAATTTTGAATGTTGAATGTTGAATGATGAATTTTGAATGATGAATTTTGTATGTTGAATTTTGAATGTTGAATGTTGATTTTTGAATGTTGAATTTTGAATGTTGATTTTTAAATGTTGATTTTTGAATCTTGATTTTTGAACTTTCATAATACCTCAGAGGATAACTGTTTGAGCTTTTGCGTGAGATTGCGGGAGGCTTCCGCGAGCGCCCTCGTGTCCAACGTGGCGACCGCTGGCTTTGTCGGGGTGTCCGCAATGCCGGAGGTTTGTGTCGCCTGCGTCGGACTGTTGGGTTCAAGGCTTGCCCGCGAGCTGGCGCCACCGTGCGCCACACAGAGTCGCTTTTTTGGTGGTCCCGACTGCGTGCAACTTGGCATTGTCGGCTCCTAACAAAACAAAAACGAAATTCCAAAATTAACAGTAATCTCACCATTCCTTCCAATCAATTTACAATACAAATCCTCAAATTGAATTTAATTTAAAATTTGAACTAACACAATTTCACTTGTTACAAATTCAAAATTTCCCGCCAATTTTGCATCATTATTTACAAGCTCAAACTTGTGAAAAGACCTGCTCTCTGTCTTTCTCTTAAGTCTGCGAACTTAATTTTTTACTTATCTTTTTTCCACTTATTCTTTTATATAACAGAAAAAAGACAGTAATACAAGACTTCTTACAAGTTCTACTGTAATTAAATTACAGTTGAACCTCGAAATAGTTCGATAACTTTATTCTTATATTCTCATAAATATGAATACAAAGTTTGAAAAAGCTTTTCTCCCGGACCTTATTATCCTGAGAATCATCCTTAGACGCAAGCGAGAGGTCTGCGCATGCGTAGTTGGACTGCGTTGCATCAGTGGTGGCGCTAGTGGCAGTGGTGGCGGTAGTAGTGGTAATCGTGGGCGATGCTTCCTGGCCGCTGGACTTGCGCGAATGATGATGATGGTAGTGATGATGGTGATGATGATGGTACGAGTGATACAGATGATGATGATACACCGACCGGGATCTTGAACTCGACTGTTGGGTTGGACTTGCAGCAGCATTACGTGACTGGGTAGTGGCGGAGGCTATCGCCGCAGCCGGCAAACTTGCGGTTGTTGTCGTGGTGGCGCCACTGTTGCAGCCAACGTTTGGTCGCGAGGGGGCGCTGCTTGACGACGCTGACGACGATGACTTGGAGGAACTGGCGGACCGCGCGGCAAGGAACGACGTCTTTCGCGACGACAGCGCCGACGACTGTTGACTACTGTTTGTCGTCGTGGTGGCGCCACTGGTTGGACTGTTGGCGCGCGCAGGCGCCGGGGTTACCGTCGACAGTTGTAACTGGATCAGCATCATGTGATCGCCAAGTCGCATCGTTAAATTCAATGGCGCTTTTCCGGATAAAAAGTCATTCACCTGAGAGTCACTCAGACTTTCCAAAGCTTGCATCACACTTTGTTCCGGACGTTGAGCCTAAAAAAGTCAATTTTAAGATAATCGAAGATTTAGTAGTTTTCAGATGAAAGGTCTAATTATATCGAAGAAAAGTAAATTCTTGGATTACAGTTCTTTATTCTTCTTTGGGATTTTGGACTTTTGAGTATCTTTTTCTGAGGATAATAATATGGAGTAATTAATAATGATAATAAAATATCAATGATGATATGCAAATCATATTATCGCGTTTTCCATATAGATTTAAGTCAAAGTGACTCTGAATCCTGTTTGAAGCCGAACTGAAGACCTACCAGAAATCCAATATTGGAATCCCCCGATGGACTCAAAGATGATGGCAAAAGCGCACGGGTCTTATCCTTCGTATCAAAATGATGACCCGCCATATAAAAGTACTTTCAACGTGAAACCTCAACTCTTTTCAAACTTATTATTTGAAAAAAGTAAATTAAAAAAAAAAAGTAAGAAAAGGAAATATAATATTGAATAGACATAAAATGAGGAATGAACTCAAAAGACAGTGGCTGTATTAGTAGTAAATGTAATGAAATGGCATTCTCTTTCTTAATATACATTTCTGGATTTTAAAATGCAGGTTAAAATTAAAAAAAAATTTTGATCCAGGTTTTAAATTTTGATTTCTGAATTTTGATTTTTGAATTTTGATTCTTGAACATTGAATTTTAAATTTTAATTGTTATATTCTGATGTTTGAATATTGATTTTTGAATTTTGATTTGTATAATATTGGTTTTTGAAATATCTGAGATGAAAAATTAAAAAATATAAAGAAAAAGAAAAAAAGTAATGTTGAATTGACATAAAATGATAACGCAAAAGACAATGACGTCACACAATGGGTGTATTAGTAAACATAATGATTATGAAACGACTTTCCCTTGTGAGTGGGACATTAAAAATGTAAGATATCCACATGGCGAATGTGCCATTTTCCACCTGGGTTTCCAATCATAAATGCAAAATTAGTTACGCTTGAGGGTTTGGTAACTTATAGGTAAAAGCTGGAGGGAGGGGAGAAGTGTCAGAGAAGCAAGGGTACAAAACTGGATATTGATTCAGGAAAAGTGGGATGGTAAACGTAATAAAGCGTAACATGGGAAGATGAACGAAATCGATACGAGGCCACGCTGAAGATGGAATCGTAAGAAGACCTGCAGAGGAAGAGGAAACCTCGCGGATCCGAGAGGCTCAGACGCGTATTGTCAACCCGCTCGACACACCTCACGGACTTCTTCTTCTCTTTTTTTTTTCTTTTTTTCCATGAAAGACAGAAATGATAAAATAAGGTATTTTTTAAACTTTAAAAGATAACCTTAATTTTCAAATGATAAGAAAGTTGGACTTGAAAATATTTTTACGGGAAGTTAAAAAAAGGATTTGCATCAAATAATCCGAATTTGTTAAAAACAAAAACTGCTAAAATACAAATCACATTTCCATGGAAGACAGAATAGACAAAATAGTTCTTTTTTAATTCTAAAAGATAACCTTAACTTTTTGTTCATAATGTCAGACATGTTAAAAACATGTCTAAAAGGTTAACAATTTGAAAAATAATTTTAGGTTAAATTTGTGTTTGATGTAAAAAATGGTTTGAAGGTTTGAATAAAGTTAAATAAAAATGGTAATATTTGTAAAGGGTGGGAAGAAGACCTAGACAACAAGTAGAAGCGCGAATAGGCAAACGAATGAAATTATGAAGATCTAGAGGCACCGCGATGCCGATGATAGGTTGCCAAGACTTATAAGTCTCGAGCGTTTGAATGGAAACTTTATCCATGCGTGGAAGAAATTGCTCAGGATTCAGTAGTCACCGAGTGTGTGCAGACCAGAGGAAATACAATTAACAAAATAACGTGCTCACATTGGCTGCCGATGAATTCAGAAATTCAATTTAAGCGTATATTATCATCTTGTAAGAATTCCTTTTCACGATAATAAAAAATATATTTATATTTAAATGAAAGACAAAATGGAAAAGTTGCAAAAAAAGAAAATATGCATTGTATAAAAATGATGGATAGAATACAAAAGTTGAATGAATATTTTGTTGATGGAATCGAGATGTGCAGAATAAGAATGATCTTTATGGTTAATTTATTATTTATTTATGCATTAAAAGATTATATAAATAAAGTAAAGAGAGACCGTGAGATAACTGCGGATAACAGGTTGCACATATCCTCTAGCGGAAAGTAGCGTAAATAGCGGATTACGTGTTTTTAATCAAATGTAATTAATTGAAGGAAGTATAAAGGATGACTTTTTCAACATTATTTTCAGTGTCTCAAGTTTTCATATTTGTATTAAATTTAAATGAAAATTTTCGTACATGAAAAAAGTTAAATATAAAAATAAAAAAAAAAAGTAATTTAAATACGAAAGAAAATGTAAAAGTTAAATCATTCGCAGTAAAAGGTTAATGAGTTTAATAACAAATCGTAAAGCAAATTTCGCAAACTAGTTTGCGTCAACTATTGAATGGAAGATACAGAGTTAAACTGTCGCGCGATTTTCAAACTAATAATAATCCACTTAAAGCAATTACAACGTCGGTTAAGTATATGCTAATTAACGTTTGTTATATAAACGTTGATTATTAAAACACGCTCAATTTCGTTTCTTTTTTTTTATTACATTTCCATTTCGTATACAAATTATCATTAATTTTATTCCACGAAATTTTTTCTACATATTTATATTAAAGCTCAACAATTTTGATTTTCTGTTATATTTGAGAAAAAAATTTAAACAAATAATAAATATTTTTTTTTGCAGGTTTTCATCCCTTGCCATTTTATGAAAGTTGAGATGAAAGAACGAAAGGAGGGGGAGGGGGAGGGGGATGCGGTTTCTCCCCTCCCCTCAACTGTTTTGCTTCATTTCTCATGACGTCCCTGGACTCGCGCGTCGTCTTTACGCGTCCTCCCACGTTATCTCAAAGCGTGCACGTGTGTGCCTTGAACATTCACACGCAATCGCTCGTGTGCTCTACCTTCGGCCGCCATTGTCGAATTTCCTCCTGAGCGTTGGCGAATGTCGATGACGCCCGCTTTAACCTTTTTCTTCGTCTAAATACATTTTACTTGACCTTCATTTGACCTTTGTTTATCATTAATCAAACAAATTTACTTATTCTATGTTTTCTTCAATAGACATTGTGGTTTATTATTGTTTTCAATTTTAAAGTTCATTTTATATATATTAATACGCTTTTTTACGTTTTTTTCAGGGAAATTTGGAGATTTGAAGACAAAAGTGGAAATTAGTGACGAAGAAAAAAAATAAGTTATTGTTTAACTATATTATATTTTTGCAATTTAATTAGCCGAGTCAATTGGGCTGAAAGGCGTTATTCGCACGACTGTGTATTTTAAAATCGGGGGCGGCTCGTTTGATGACAGTCACGCGAAAACGAGTCTGGGCAGCGATAAGGAAGATTGCGGCGCTGTTGCCAGTTCGCCTCGTCAATTTCGGAACACACCCTTTGTACCGCGTCACGATGTTGAATATCCCCCTTCATCTCGCGCCAGCAGACTGTACTGCTGGGCGAGTCTCAACATCAGCTGATATTCGTTATATTTCTACCATTTCATTTATCGAAGTTAAATTCGCACGTAAAATAAGTAAGAGTTATTTTCAACAAAAATAATATAATATCAAATAATATGAAATTTTGGTTTCAAAATGTCTTTGCGGGACGTTAAAAAAAGGATTTGCATCAAATAATCCGAATTTGTTAAAAACAAATAAACGATGGCCAAAATAAAAATCACATTTCTTGTCGGCTTATTTTAACATCAATAATTAATTCCATATTTACAACAAAAATTGTTAAGTAATATTTTAGAATTGCTTTTGAAAAATACAAACATGAAAATAACAATTATTTAACAGTTCAAATTACAATGATAGTAGATTGAAAAATTGTTTTGCATTGCCGAAGAAATTTTGTTTGGATTACAAATTATAATATATTCTGTTTAATGTTAGTCCTTAGACTTTTTTTTAAATAATTGTAAACGCCAAAGTGCGACGAGGAAACCGCCACGCGGTGACCGAGAAACCAAGTGACCCGACGATTCGCGTGCAACGGAGTTAACGGAATTCATCCAGAGCGTACGCTTCGGGTTCTATTCGGCCGCTGCTCTTGGAGAACACACAGCGCATATCGGTTTCAGGATGGACTACCGTTTGGCGAAATCTGCGTCGCCGTTGCGAACGGTATTCGACATGCTTGATGGAAGGAGGAAATGAAAAAGAGATCCGGGGACAAGAAACAAGGAGAGAAGAAGGGAAAGAGAAAAGGAGGAGGTGATATCTGTTAAATCGACTGTTCAAATGACGTCGCTTATGAGTGTTGCTTCTGAACCATGACAACAAGTTTAAGTTTCACGAATCGAATCCAGTGCTGTAATTAATAATGGATGAAGAGCAAACTAACGGTTCGGGCCACTAAATTAAGGGAAAGAATTCTTAAGATGGCGCTTTTTCTATTGAACTTCTACTTAAAAAAAGACACTTTTCTATGGGATTCCAGGAGATTCCCTTTCGAAAGTTCTTTGTTGAAAGTTTACTTTTTCTAGGATTGGAATGAGTCACTTGCTGTCTTGTAAAATGTTGATTTATAATCCAATATATACCATTAAAATATTTTTAAGTTTATATGCAAATAAATTTTCTCAAAATTACTTTTCGTAAAAAATAAAGAAAACAAAAAATCAACGTAATATTTTTTTAGAAATTCAAGTTTTTGTAAATGTTATGGGTAAGATAATCTTGGAACGAAAAAAGCGAAAGAAAGGAACAACGGTTCCCAGTTGCGGTACTTTATCATTGCCATTCGATATTTAGTCCCTTTCCTTTTGTCAAATGAGTTAAAAAAGATGGCCGGAATCGAAATTCCTGCGGTAGTATCCCTTTCAAGTTTTGCGGTGTTACAGGAAGAAAAAGGATGAGAGAACTGTAATCTAAAGAACGTCTTTTCTTTGACTGTGTCACTCATTGAAAGCAGTGCTTACCAGCAGTCCCGTTTCCACGCTAGGTAGTAACGTAAGCCTGCTGCCATCCTGTAGGCGATTTTCCTCGAGCGTTCCCTCACGCAGCTGTCTGTTTAACAAAAGAAACACACAATTTTTTTAATTAATAAATATTTAACATTTAGAATTAAAATTTAAATTTATTATATAAATTGTGGGATGATGAAATGTTCAAGTGCATGGCCAGTGGGAGTGATATGATTAATCATTTTGGTCGATTAAACGACCAATTCTGTTGGTGCGAACGAGGTCATCGATAAATACACAATGTTATTCATCCGATTAATTCGGCATAAAATGTTCTTGATTGAGTTGAATTGTTCATCACAGTATATAACAAAAGATTACTTTAAAAAAATAATCCTAATACTCTTAAAAATTAAACGGCAAAAAAAGACAGATCATTTTCCGATGAAATTAATTACTAAATAACAAATCTTAAATCGAAGTTATGATATGTTTGAAGTTGCGCTGAGTAATGTCTCTATCTTCCAATCAAAGTGTCTGGCTTGAAAACATAGTTGCCAATAACGAAAGATAAGAAAGTTTAGTAATACATTATTATCGGCGACGCAGTTTAGAAAACAGAATGATGACCGTGGGTGTTTTCAAATAAGAGTATTATTCAATTTTATGTAACAATTATTAGCAATATCATAGACAATAACATAGTAAATATTAAAGCACTTTAAACAAACAAAAGATATTTTTATCGCAAAATGCATAAATGCCGGAAATATTTTTCATTCGCGACAAAAGTCGTCGAAATATTCGTCGACTTGAATTGCGAAATAAGAATTTGGTGTTCTAAAGTCAGTCTGACGTCAGCAGCAGCGCCACAGCGGTGTTGATTACAGTGCAAAATATTCAGATAAAGAACGGCGTTGAAGAAAAAAAAAAGTAACCCGTCATGCGAACAGTTTCTAGCGACGGCATATTAGCCCATCGGCGTTAAAATTAATATTTTACGGAACAAAATCCGACATGTAATTGCAAGCGGAGGAGGACAAAAAAAACAAAAAGAAGACGCCAAAGGATTTGAATAAAAAACAATGGATGCATTGCTTTCGCTTATGTCAGTCAAAGTATGTCCGGGGGGATTTACGAAACACGTCATGTCATCGGCAAATTATTGAATCGATTTGACTTTCCAAAGCTCGCGTTCTACAATAATTCATTGCGACAAGTTGGTAATGCAGGTGGCGCTTCGCGTGAGTCCCTCGCGGCATGTCAATCGTTTGTGCTGCGTCCCTGGACGAAGTTGTGCGTGTGCACCGTGTTGTGAGCCTCGTCGAAACGTCCGACTGACTCCTTAGCGACGCCTTCGCATGCACTTGGATACGAAGAACTGCCTACAGATATATTTAGTCAGCGCGCTAGGATCGCCGAGTATGATTGTTTATCATGAAT
Source organism: Gryon sp. ZL-2020 (assembly GCA_022817425.1). Lineage (NCBI taxonomy): Eukaryota > Metazoa > Arthropoda > Insecta > Hymenoptera > Scelionidae > Gryon > Gryon sp. ZL-2020. Next base: position 8,732 of record JABFPJ010003816.1, read on the forward strand.
AACTAACCCGCCCGGAGAATGTTTTTTCATCAAAGAGAAGCGCACATATGATATCAGAAAAATATCCTGTAAGACCATAAAATAATCGTGTAAGTATACAAAAAGTGCTTATCTGTCTTTGTTTTGTTATATTGTTTTCTTTCACTCAGTATTTATTTCAGGCGATGGCGTTGCTTTTAATAACCCCTGAAAGAATTCACACCAGATGGCATCAGCGTCGAAATATTTATTACGCCGCAATTTGGACTTTGAAGTGTCTTTACGAGAGGTTGAATATAGGATTTGCATCATATAATCCTAATTTGTTGAAAACAAATTATAAGAAACAGGCGTATAACCTCTCATCCTACGGTTTGACATTTAAACGAATTATAAATGAATTAACTTATGTGACAATGTGAGGACGTTAAATGATATTTCACATTGTTATTATATTAAACAACATTAAAGTAATCATTAAAGCGCTTTGATGATTCAGGGGAACGTCAAGTAGCGTCACTTCTTGTTTGTTTCCAAGCTCGTAGGTGGCGCTTGATGAGCTTAAGTGAGATGAAAATTTATCGTGCATATATAACACCGGCTTGTATCATTTTTTGCAATGACCGCAACGATACCATGCGGGTGTGACTGAATCAGGAGTGTCACCCGACCGTAACATTTGGCATCGCTTTATTTTCCTGCCACGAAACCGGACGTGCAAGCCCACGATAATCATTGCACAGATTTATTCATGAGACGATACTCAAATATGCCTCTCTTTTTGTATACATCCAACATGGAAAACAATAATACGATTATTTAAAATACAAATGATGTTTCAAAATGGATCAATCAGTTGACACTTTTGCTCGTTCGCTATTGCGCACAATAATTCGTTATCATGTCTTATCGTACAATGTAAAGCGGTCTTATCAGCATAATAACTATGTTAATGCAGAATAGAACAAAAAAGATATAAAGAGTTTCGTCATTAGTGTTCGACAAATCAGATGTATCGCTGGAAAAAAAGTCATACGCGTGAATTGCACGTTGCATGGCTCATACTTGACCTATCGAGTCAACTGACCTTTGAGCCCACAAGTGGGACCAGGAGAAAAGAAGAAGTAGAAGAAGAAAGAAAGAAAGAAAAAAGAGCCGTGTGCGTTTTTATTATTGCGCCACGATGACACGACGCAATTTTTGCCTCTGAATTCATGAAAGTCTGCCAGATAATTTGCAAACGCAAAAATGGCTTTGTCAAACAATACCAAAGGCACGTATAATATCATTTCCAGACCATTTGGATGTACTGAAGAAGAAAAACAGATGAAAAAATGCAATCGAAGTGTGACTTCTCAAGAAATTCCAACGCATTGATTTGAAGCTTTTTTTTTCTTCTTTTTCTGCCAGCTGTCACGTTGAACTATTGACATGCAGATGGAAAATGTACACATACGTTTATTAATGTGTCGCACACTATGGTCTTTTTCTCTCTCTCTCTCTCTCTCTCTCTTTCTCTCTCTTTCGCTGAGTCGATTTTACGAATCACTTTTTCTGTACAGACAAGCGGAGCCACGTGATGTCGCATTGACCTAGACGCATTTCGCTGCGGTCTACGCATGCGTCTGACTCGTAAGCACGTGTGTGCATGTATGCTTGTGTTATACCTCTGAATGTGTATGTCCGTCTGTACAATTCTTTTTTGTTGTGCAAAGCTCTCTCCCTCTCTGTCGCTCTTCCTGCCGAATCTCATGAATAAAATACTTTTCAGGTAGGCATCAATTTATTTTCAAGAAGCGGCATAGCATTATGAAGACTTATGCTTCTTGATACTGCCTCTTTATCTCGCAACGGAATTAAGCCTTACGCAGTTTGCAACTTCTTTCTCTTCTTTTTTAGGCTTCCATGTTATTTTGCACGCGGAAACATTTTATTAGATATATCTCGGAGGAAAATGCGCCTATTAGCATGAAAAATCGTTTAAGGACGCTGCGTGGAGGCGAAGTGATGGTGCGTGGACTGGTTAGTCCGATTTCGATCGATTCGAATGCCAAGCCAAGAGAGACCGTGGAGCTTGTGTGTGGGTATATAGCTATATATACACACGTACACACACACATACAAAGTCGCACAACACAAGGTGTTCCAAACATTCGCAAGCACTCACACAGGCAAGTGAGATCTCACGGACTGGCAAATCGTCGGCCGATTGATCACCATGGTCGCAATAGCGACAATTGCCGAAGTTATAAATAAAAACGAAAGTCGACGTGGGAATCAGGCTACTGTTACTGAATAGAAGTGCCTCAACGGACAAAGTCAATTTAGAGTTTCTTGCATACAATCAGAGTCGACTTCGATATTCAACCGACACCTTTCTTTCGGACCAGAGACTTCATTTCAAGTGCTCCCAACACAAATGTCAGACCGTCGCATTTTAATTATCGTTCGTTACGAAACTCCCAGACCAAACGATAATTTAGGCATAACCGACGGGAAAAAAAACGAAGTCTTTACCAATTGATTTTTCTCCAATTAAACTATACCTTATATAACGTCAATATTGAAGACATTAAACCAGGTCAATACCATAAAATGGCTGGATGATTTATGTCTTTTAACATTTCGAGTTATTCAAATGACCAAAATTTAATTATCTCGGAGACTCAAGTCAACAAACAAGATGGACGACTCTTCAACTACCATCGCTGAAATATCGGGTCTGGGTTAAAATGTGTGATTCAATTCAACGAAGATCAGCGTTTAACTCACTTTAGACTTTAAATGTCGTTGGTTTTCTAATTTGGCATTGCAGAAACTAATGCAGAGCGCCGTTTCATCACTTCGGTGTGGGAACTATGAGTCCGATAATTGAATGTTTATATGCCAACATAGCGTGGCCTGACGTTGTACGCGAGGAAAACGTACTTTTCATACTTGGTTGCGTCATCGCACAACTGTGAGCAAACGTACATTACAAGCTAATACGGACGTTTATGTGAGCAATACCGCTTGTTTGCGCGAGGGCAAGGCTAGCCAGACAAGTGCCTTAGATGAAGGACTCTGACGGTGTCTCTTAGTTTTCCAACATAAAGAATCTAAGACAACTCATAACCTAAAATAAGAAATCTGATTCAATTTTAATCGATATTTATGTCCAACATATACATAACCTAAAATAACACATAACCTAAAATAATAAACCTAAAATTAGAAATAATCTAAACATAACCTAAAAATAAAGTAATGAATTGTTTATTATGAATGAAATAAACAAATCAACTAACCTAAACATGAATTGACCTAAAATAACCTAATCTAAATATGAATTAACCTAAAATAATTCTACCTAAACATGAATTCATATTTTTTTGTGCAACAACTTAGAGATGTAACTTTTTACGTAAGAAGCGTCGAATTAATCTTAAAATAACCTAACCTAAAAATGTATCTAGGATAAGTCTAAAGTACAGGTTTTTCCATTTTTTTTTATTCTAACACCTGATTCAAGGCAGAGACAGCGACTGCGCACGAATTCAGTCCACACTATGGAGTTTCCGATGGTGTTCAAGTAGTGAAGGGGATACTATGGGTTGAAGAAAAACAGCTCTCTCTTTCTGCTTTTTACCATTTTTTTTTCCGAGCCAATCGGATTTTTTCGATTCTGTCCAAAAAAAAAGTGCATACACCTTTTCCATATCTATCTCAGCGCCAGAAAATATGGCGGAAAGTATAAGTTTTTGTATAACCAAGAAGACTTATTTTCTTAACATTAAAAAAACTTATAATTTCAATAGTTAATATACAATCATACAAAAAATTACTTATTAACTATTATATTTTTTACAAAATGAAAAATAAATATAGGCATAACTCCATTAGTACATTTGACAGATGGCGCAATAGTTAGGTATGGATAAGTCCTCATATTTGCTTAAAAAATCATCAAAAATGTTTTTCTTTTAAAAAGAAAATGAGAATTTGCTAAAAGTGTGTGTGTTTGTGATTGCATTTCAACGTGGGAATGGCGCATCAGAAAATGTGAGGCAGCAACGACTACGACAACGACGAAAGTAGGAGAAGAAATAAAAGCGAGAAAGGCGATGCGGAGTCCGCAACAAGCATCGACTCGGTGGAGAGAGCAAGGCGATGAAGAAGAAGAAGAAGAAGTACGAACGTGCCATCTGCATGGTTACCAAATGCGTCGATCGAAAAAGGTTCGGCCATGCCGAGATACACATGTGCACAGAGCACAGCACGGGCGTAGGTTACCTGCGCTTGAAACTGGCCCAGCGCACACAAAGAAAAGACCTGGCAACGCGAGCTCTGGCCAGGCACTTTAAAGACAACCCAGACTCACACACACACACATATATATATATATATATATATATATACATATACATAAACTTTATATATATATGTATATGTATATATATATATGTATATATAATATATATTTTTTTTCTTTGTATATATATGTATATACAAAGAAAAACATGTATACATAAAAGTGTTGTTCCTTATAATGTACTAATGCGACTTGACACATTTTTTTTTGCCTTCATCTTTCGTGTTTACTCGAATAGCGAAGCAACTGTACCGTTGATAGAATTCGATCGGCACAATGGACGGTTGGAAAAATGTCTTATTGTAAAGATTGCTTGGATAAATCGATGTAATGAATGGCTGGGGTTGAGAACTATATGGGTCAGCTTTTTACGACAAAAAAACATTATAACCTCGTTTGCAGGAAACGAAATTTGATGATTAAATGGGTCTTTTAGACATCACGGGCATAGATCTTAATATACCTTGGAAACGCGTGCGATGCGCCATCTATATAATGTATCAATGGAGTTGTATACAACTACATATACAAGTACATATATGTACTTGTTTATTTTGACTGTGAAACAGTAATTTTTAGATGATGTTTTCCAAAATGTTAAAAATTACGGTTTTGTAGTATCTCTGTCCTTTTTTAATAGTATGTGAAGGTAAAGGACAGAGATACTTTGAAAAATAAAAATTCGGATAATTGCGAAAATTGGTCCTTTGATGGATCACAATGTACATAAAGTTTATAAGTTATGTTTTATAAGTGTATATTAATAATTATTAAACATTATAGATTTTTTTGAAAGTATTAACGATTAAAATATTAGTTTCATACGAAATAAATTTTGTTGAAATATGTGTCTCAAAATTTACTGTACTTTGAGAAAGTGAGTTAAATTAACGCAAAAATATGGTTATAGTTGATTTAACTAAATATTTTGTTGAAATAACTAACTTGTTTTTTTAAAATAAATAGTGTGTTATTATTTATTATTTATTGCAAATAAATTTGTTTACTGTTTGACTAACACCTGTATAGTTAGATGCCACACAGAAGTCAACGATACAGTAATTATGCCGTTTAAAACAGTAATTTATTATTTGCAGATCCATGTTCAAGTGAACTTCAATGAAACATAACTGTAGACAGAACAAAATTACACGCTCAAACAAGTTAATCATTTCATCAATCACTATGTTATTCTCAATCATTGTGTCCTTTATAACAGTTTTTGTTTTTATTTACCATTCAACTTCAAATCAAAAAGTGTCCATCTTTTTGTACCCATTTTTTAAATGTTTTTCTATTGTACTTTTATTTATATATGTATATATATTTGGAGTTTCAAAAATAATCGCGGAGAAAATGTAAAGACTTTTGCCATTCACTTTCCCTGACAACAGAGTCTGCTATTTTGAAAGCCTCAATGATGTCCGGTCGGCAGTATTGACCAAACATAAACTAGTCTCGCGGGGAAATATTTTCATTCAAATGTTTGGACATTTATCTCGAATAATATTTATTTTTTATATACTTTTTTTTTGAAGATTATTTAATTTGAAAAACAAAATTTTGTTTACAAATTAAATAATCAATTCAAGGCGAAAATATATAGAGAAGGGAAAAAAGGCGATACAGAAAGATCTATTTGGCATACGGGAATAGCCCGTAGCTTCTCCCACTATATAACCGTCAACGTTCCACTTTGCGGGAGCGATTTTCCGAGATATTCCTCCTCCGACGCGGCATCGCGACGCCCACCGATCGCATCCCACGTTGCCCAAAATGCAATACACGACCCACGTTGGCGATTCTAACTAAGCGATGGGCATTATCGCACGAAAACTTTACTTCTTTTTTTGTTAGTTTCCTTTTTTTTTTTGCCTTTTACTTTGTTCATTTGTATTCAGCGGAATGCAAATCGGTACTTTTTTTTAGAGTAAAGTTCAAATAAGTGTGGTTTAATTGCAAAGTTTATATTTAGTTTTGTACAAAAAAATAGCTTTTTTAAACTCTAATTTGAAAAAGATAATTGACTTTAGTTTGTTTTTGAGATTTGTTTTCTTTTTAATTTTTTTTTTTTTTTTTTTTTTTTTTTTTGTA
>JABFPJ010003817.1:0-15153 GCA_022817425.1 Gryon sp. ZL-2020
AAAAGAAATATTAACTAGGCTCAGCTTTGTCTACTATCTATTGAACATCCGAAAAGCGATTCGTGAAAAAAGCTATTTGCATCTATCAAACAAAATTACTTTGTTTACTTTTTCCAAAATGATTTTTATATTATATATTAAATATTTATAAGTTAATATTTTCAGTAAAATATTTAAAGTCAAAATACCTGCCGTGTATCTGAACAACTAAATTATTGCCATACGTATCTCTGTGGCAATTTGTATGAGCTCCTTTATTTCCAATCCAAATTGTGGAAGCTTCACTGTCTACGTCGTAGCCAAGTGACTTCCAATTTATCGAATGAATAATCTCCGAATTATTTTGAAACCATTCGTGCATATATTTATAATCAAAGTAATGCCATTTATCATGATTATTCTTTGACAGTTCTAAAAATTCTGTCAACGTAAAGTATTTCGTTTCACATTTGTATTCCCATTGCGGTGGCTGTTTAATATATTTTATTGCAAAAAGTTCACAAGATTATTATAATGAATAAATATAAAATGTAAATTTGGTGTTTAATTATAATTTTAGTTAAATCTGTAAAATATTTGATGTATTACCATTGTTATGTTATTTACGCCTTCTCGAAAAGGTAATTTTATGTCACCAATTTTTTGCGAAAATTCGTTAAAAGTCCAGTTTGACAACTGCCATAAGTTTTCATTTTTATCGTTTTTTAAAATATTTTTAAATACCACTGGAAACTGCGATTCATCAACTATTTGATGTATAACCTTTTCCGGTATTTTGCCGGACATCTAAAAAAGTTTAAGAAATTTAAAAAATACTAAAGATAAACAAATATTTTATTAAATAATTAATTTGTTTAATATGATTAGTACATTTGTGTTTTAAATAGTTGTTTTAATTTTTGTATTTCTTTATGGTGACCAGTTATGAATGAAGATTAAAATAGTTCGATCGGTATAAGCTTCAATCCAATTCTATAGTAAGCTATCAACTCCGTGAATATAGTACTTTGTAATCTTCTTGAATTATCTTCTTAAATGAGCTGAAATTAGCGCCATTTCGACGAAAAAGTAAAAGAAGAAATCAAATGTGTAAAATAATTGAAAAAACAAAATCAAAAAGGAAGAAGAAATAAAACATCCTTGTCTTACATAAATATTTATTGTTCTATCAATGTTCAATTACATTAAATATAAAATAAGAAATGTGCATTATCAATTCATACAATATATTAATTTTGAACGAACTATTAAACGAGACAAATAAATTGTTTTCAAATAATTTATGAAACTGATATTTATTGCATTCAAAATAATGTTTAATCATTTTCAATTTAAAAAGTCACCTTCTATTTCAACGATAATTATAATGTGAATAATTCATGATTATTATTCGCTGAATTTGAATCTAAATTTATTTTATTTATAATTTCACTAAAAAATAATCTAACAAATCTCTGAAATATTTCACGTACTACTTGACTATTTAAGTACTTTTGAAAGGTAATTAACATTTTATGCAAAAATTTTATTCAAAAATCAAAACAAAATTGCCACAAAAACTAATTAATTGTGCATAAGTATAATAACGATGAAAATTGATAAATGTTATTTTTGTTTCCAAATTAAACTTCAATAATAAGCAAAACAGTAAAGTGAGAATTACATTTTTACCAATAATGAATTAAATCGAATTTTTTATCCGATATTTTCCATTTGTAATAATTATTGTAATATTTATATTCTACTACTAAAATGTTATAAAATTGACGTAACATAAATCATTTAAACGAATAATACTGAAAACATTTGAGTTGAAAATGATGTATCTACAAACTGAACTAAAATTACATCCTATGATTTGAAATATTTCTTAAACTAACATTGATTATACAATGTAATTTTCATTTGGAATAGCAGTTCGTAGAAAATTAGAACCAGTAAGTCATTTTTATTGATCCATCAGAATCTCTTTGAGTATCCATTACGCTAGTCTGTCTTACGAGCCTACGAACGCTAGCTGTACGTGTCTCTTCTAACTTTGGCAATGGTTGTGGAACTTCTTGCATTTCAACATTTTCACGCTTAGATAAGTCTTCATACGATGCTGTTGCCGATGGTGGCCTAAACAAATATCATTATTTCTATTTTATTCTGTTTCTTTCCTTTAACGTTTCAATATTTGTATTGGTTTTTTGTCCAAATTATAATTAAAGCAAAATTTTGGAATTGTGAGTTATTTGATTGTATTGCTCCATTTTTGATTGGCTAATTTTATTTTTACTTTTTGATTATTGTAATTTTCCAATCAAACATTTTATATTAGGAGTCACTGTAAATTTATATTCGAAACTGCAGTTATTTTTTATTGAAATGTATTGTGACTTCACAATGTTTTCCAAAATATTGGAATATTCCAAATATTCCAAAAATATTTCAAAATCTTATTACAATAAAAAATGTATATTCAAAATAGAATTAGCCAATCAGAAATTGAGCGATAAAATCCAACAACTTTCAATTCCAAATTCGGCTTTAATTGTAATTTGGTCAAAAAAACAACAACAATTTTGAAATGTTAATCAGATTCCAAATGCTGGGTAAACATTGAAAATGCCATACTTGATTGGAACACATCGAAGACAATCTGCACATGTCCAGTCTTTGCCAAATAGTTCTCCCTCTTCAACAGTTTGTGGCAGTCTGTGATGTAATGTTTCGGGTAATCTCAAGCCTGAAACTCCTCCAATAACTGAGACTGTTCCGAGAATAACCAATGGCAGTACCAAATTTTCTCTACCCTAAATTCAGAATATAAAGTTCATAATTTGAAATTATAAATCAATTTGTTTATTAATATAATTTTATATCGCTTATTTTTTAGAGGCAATTAATGATCTTCTTATAATTTTATGTGTTAATTTGTGGTATCCCAAATAATAATTGAATAGAACTTTTGACGTTTCGAAATAATTTTTATTTCTTCATCAGAACTATTTCTGTTGTGATTATATATATATTTTAAATCCAATATTTTGTGATTATATAATTTAATTTCAAGTTTATATCACAACATTTGAATTTTAATATCACTATTATAATATATATGACAGCTTTTGTTTCGAGGAAAGAAAAATGATTTGGAAAAGTCAAAAATTCTATTCAATTATTATTTGGAATATCATATATTATATAATTTTAATATACATACCAAATAAGTAATGAAAGGTATAATGATTAAACCCAGACCACTAATATATGCAGAGAAGCCAATAGCAACACCACGTAATTGTGTCGGATATAATTCGCCAGCAAATGGATAAATGATCAGGAAAGAAGCTGAGATCGCTGATTTTGATATTAAAAAGAGTATTAAGGTTGCCACAACAGCATCTATTATTAATGAAAATATACTTTTTTTATTAAGAATTAATATAAATAAAAATAAAGGTTTAGATTAAATATCGATTCATACCAGAAGAAAGTAAAACCGTTCCAATGCAAGAAACACCGGCAATTACCATGCACATACACAACGGCCATCTGCGTCCCCATCGATCCATTATTACCCAACAAGCTAAATAACTTGGTATTTCGGCCAGTGATGAAAACAAAAAACTCAGATGTTCCTCATTACCCAACGCAGGACCGTAGTATGATAATCCAACGTAAACCATATTATTTGCAAACCTGGAGAAAGTTATAAATTAAAATAATCATTACTAATTGAACATTTTTGTTGTATTCTTATATATTTTAATATATTTTTAAATACCAATTCAAAGTGATAAGACAAGTTTTCAATCTCATATTTGGAGTTTTGAAAAGTGACAAAACTCCAGGACCAGTTCGCAGTCTTTCTTCTTCACTTTGCGTTCGGGACATTGTCATTCTCTGACGCAATTTTTGCACAAACGCTTCCGGCAGTTCCTTTTCATTGACTTTTGCCAAAGTTTTTAGAATATCATTTGCTTCGCTCAATCTTCCTTTTGCCAGGAGCCATCTAGGGGATTCTGGAAGAAACCTACAAACTCGTTACCAAACTGGAATATATTGGATCCAGAAGTGATCATATTTTTGAATGTATTTCAGTTACAATTGACGATGATAATTAAATCATTTAAATTGAATGTAAAACTTGATACTGACCACCAATAAAAAAAATACAATAAAAATGGAGCGCTGCTGGAAATAGCAAGTGCCCTCCAGTCCCGAACCATATATGTTAATCCAGCTAGCATACATAGTCCCATCGTATAGAAACTACAGGTCATAACTGTGACGAATGATCGGTAATTGGGTCCTACTAATTCCAGGGCTGAAATTAAAGAAGGATGATATCATTTTATATGTATATTTTTTTATTTTTCTATATTGAATTGTTTGTAAAAAATATCTTACAAATGATGAATGGGATTTGATAGATAGCTGGAATGGTCAAACCCACCATCACTCTTGTTGCTGCCCATGACCAAAAATCGTAAGACATGGCGGTTAAAAAACTTCCAGTAATCAACGTTGCCAAACATGAAAAGAACGATAACCTTCTTCCTATCCTACATAGAAATGATAAAATTAGTAATATCAATGAATTGAAACTAAACTAAGTTTAGCATTTTTAATCAATTTTATGAAATGCTTTACAATACAAACTGAAATTTGAATTTCAAGGATACTTTGTTTTAGACTAATTTAGTCTGACTAAATTTCAAAACGCGCTAAATCAACAACGTAGGGTCTATTTTATATGAGATTACAAATTGCTAATTTAATTTTGTATCTAGCATTTAGTTAAGATATCAGCAATTCTACGCTTTTAATCAAGCTTCATTTTCCAGGTCACGAATGTGACTCTTGAATACAAAAAAAAATTTTTTTTGCGAGAACAAATCAATAATAAAGAACTAGCGATTTATACAGAAATAAGTGAAAATGAATGCCCGTCAAACCTATCATTTAATGTTCCAAAAAGATAAACACCAATTGGTCCGCCTGTGTTTAAGGCGACCAATCCAATGGTAGGATAAATTGCACGATCGCAAACTAGATCAAACTTTAAATTGAAAACAGACAGTCAAGTTAAACTTTTGTTTCAATACTGAAACTGAATTATACGTCTTTTTGCAAAAAACTTAATTTAAACAGTTATTAATGAAATGTACATACATCAAACACAATGGAAGATGTAATTTCCGTCAGATCATATTCCCAACCATGATCGCAAGGAATTACAGACCACGATGTATTTGGCACCATCATATCGGAACTTAAAATATTCGGATCTGACCAGTTGACGTCATATCTTGTACATTGACTGAAGGTCTCATTGTCATCCTGTTGAATTACATAAATTAATGTATTTTTCAATTTCCATCTATTTTAAGTTTATATTATTTATTTATTTATTTAATTTAATTATTTAACGCATCATAATGAACTAATATTGAAAATATTACTTTCATCATAGGAATACCAAGACGTCTTCTTTTGATCAGATCGAGTTCCTCAAGTCCTGGCACTTTGCACCAATGGGGTGGTGTGTTCGCCATGAACAGTTGATTAAATGCACAGAACCCACAAGGCAAGCAGGCTGGTAAGCACACAAACCATAGCAATTGTTTTTGATATCGTCCAAATTCACCCACAATCGGTAGCAAATCGTCCAAATCAAAAGCGTCCTATTTAGAACAAGAAACGAAGTATTGCAAAATTCAAGGGTCATCTCAAATTGTGTTATATCACTTAAATCGACAGATTAGATTTTATTAAATCAACAGAATACAACAAAGTGATAACAAAATCAATTCAAAAGCAAAGTCTTGCATCGAAAGTGTCTTCTAAAAGATGTCTTTCAGTTAACAAATTTGCAAATCTTTCCTAAAATGATGATCAAAATTATTTCTTTGCAAAATCTTACATCATCAGCTTCTGCGTTGCCAACGCCAGGTGAGTCTCGTTCTTCCGGCGAATGCATATTAATTATGGATTATTGTTTAAAGAAGTCAAAGAGAATCTCGTAACGTCACATGTTCTCCATAAATCGTGTCCCAATGAGTTAACAGTGCTGGAACGTCGTTGAAAATGATTTGCGATCGTTTTTGTTCCACTGCTTTGGATCCTTCTGACGAAATGAAAGTCAGTCTTCTGGGCTGCAAATTGATTACGCCATACAAATGTGGGGATGTTGGCTGTTCAAGGATGAGATTAAAGCACGCGTATCCCGCAAAAACCGCATGAAACGCGAAGACTGGCGATATCGTGGATGCGTTTGCAAAGCCGCTGCAAAAAAGTGAGAACATGGAAGGGGGAAAGGGGCAAGTAATCCAATTGGGTTAAGGGTATTTAGGGGCGATTGGGGACACTGTGTGTGCTGACATGCGATGTTGCAGAGTCACTTGTATCCGCTCACGCACACGATCGAACGGGGGGACCCTGGCACTGAATTTTTTTTTCTTTTTTTTTTTTTATATTAATTTCTAAATTTTTTTTGAAAACAATTCTATTTAAGATGACTAAATAAAACGGCAAATATTTAATCAAAAGACATTTTAATTAGACGATTGATAATTGGTTTTTTATGAAGGGATGAAATAAAATGTAAGATTTTTTATGAGAAATGAATTATTATATAGTTTGCTTTTGTTATAAAAAATGATAATATCTATGAGTTTTGAAAATTGTATTTTCGCTTCTTAAAAAGAATATCGAGTAATTTATATATGACTTTACAGTAGATTGTATTTGACCTGCATTGGAATATGCTTCACCAAATGAAATTCACTTGAAATCGCCTAAAATTAATTGATTTTGAATAAATTTTAATTTATTATTTTATTAATCTTTTTAATTATCTTATTAATTTAATGGTATTTTATTTAATATAATTTAACTTAATTGCAATGGTTCCATTGAATATACATTTTGCATTTATTTATTTAATCTAAGGAATAGTATGGATGTTATCAATAAAACAGCGATTAATGAAAATAATATATTTATTCGATTGAATAATAATAATAATAAATAAATAAAATTTGGCACAAAATGTGTATATGTAAAAAATTCAACAAATTGAACACCACGTGGTTGTATAAAATAGTTTTTCAGACTGATATTAAGTCTTCAAAATCTTGTATATAATAAGAATAGTAACAATAACTTCTTTTATTTTGGATTTGTACACTTCTTTGGTATTTAATTAAGTAACTTATTATCACAGCATTTCTGGAAAAAAAAACAAAAATTGTATTTTATTAATTAATTAAATTAAATTAATAATTTTTTTTTATACGAATGTATTATAATATAAGGAATTTTTTTTGAAACTTACTTTGTATTAAAACTGAGTATTACAATACTATTTTCCATGGACGGTTTCATTAAAATATTTGAGCAACTAGTGGGGTCCTTTTGTTTCTTTTTGCGAGATAGAGATGACTTCTTTTTATTCATTAAGCAACACTGCAAAAAAGTAATGTTTTTCTTGTTAAACATAAAAAGAATTATTTTCTAATATTTTCTAACTTATCATTGCCAAATATTAAATAACAAAGTATATGTTTTAATTACTTTTTAATGAAATTAAACAATTTAAATAATAATTGCAGAAACAAACATATTATCTAATGAAAAAAGTAGACATTTGGCAATAATTAGTTATATTCAAATATCTATAATAAAAATAATATTTTCCTTGAATAAAGTTTAAGAAATCACATTTTTTTATTAAATTATTATTAATTTATATCATTCAAAAGTATATTTTTATTGATAAATACTATGTACTAATTTATTAGTGATACAATTTTTCACATAAAATAACATTATTTATGAATTAATTAAAAATGTGTAGGGTTAAAGTAACAATTAATGATACTTTTACCCTATTTTGAAAGGATGAAATGAGATTTTGCTGCATTTTTGAATGCATTGTTTTTTTACGATTTATGACCTACCTTAGACTTTATGAGTCTCTTTGCTTCTATTTCCAACAAGATTGTTCATGTCTCTGGTGACACTTAGAATTATTGAAATTAGATATAGTAATACATTTGATTTATCCATCAATCGAGCGACACAAAACGTAAACAAACGAGAAGAAATGTAAATATTAATTGTTATAAAATATAAAAGAAAATGCAAAAATACTTAATTTTTATAGAATTAAATAACATAATTGAATTTGTAAAAAATATCAATCTGTAATAAAATATAAATAAAGTTTATATTTAAGAATATAAATTTAGTAAGTAAAGTTACACTTAACTATAGGTGATTTGCAATCAAATTTAAAAAATGGTTCAAAATAATTCTTACCTTTTTGTATCATCAAAATGAGCAGTTTGTTAAAAATATGTAAGGAATAAAAATGTTTTTTATATTAATTATATTATTATCATTGAAATTATTTTTCAATAATTGTAATTTTATCATTCATATTTTAATGGATCTTATTTTTTGTTTCATATTATTATTATAAATCATAATGAAAATCATAAAAAATAAGAAGTGAAATGTAAGACAAAGGAATTAAAGAAAAGTAATATAACAGAAAAAATGTTTAAACAAATAGTGAGAATGGAAAAATAGATCATCAATAATCGTTCTTTTAGTGTTAACAAATGTATTTTCCTTCAATTATCAATCTCACAAAGTACGCTACGTCATCTTCACCGAACTCTGACAATCAATTAACGTTCGTGCGAAGACCCTTTACATATATAAAAAGTCGTTTTACACAAAATCAAAATATCGATTTCAAGAACAAAAAAATTGATTTCCATATATATATATGTATAAATATAATACACTGTAAAGAGTCTTTTGAAAAATCTATCTACGTTTTTGTTTTTATCAATTAAAAATGTTAAATTTGCCATACGAATGAGCAAAGAGAATAAAATGAAGGAAATTTAAAAAAAAATCATTAAATTCGTAGGATAGGATTTTTTATATGTATATAAAAAAATAGTATCAATGATGAATTATAGGAACGCATTGACATTCGCAGGTAAGAAATTAAGTAATTAAAAAAAAATAAAAGATTAATCAAAGTATGGGAGAAAACATTGGGTCGCAGCGATTATTACATAAAAAAATATCATACAATGCTTCATGTAAGTCTCGGACTCGTTCAACAGAGGGCGCTGTCACGCATTCAAAATATATCACAACTTTTGTTCCAAAAAAAAAAAGAAACATTCAACAAATTTAAAGCCGGCTTTCGCTCATTTTTACAATCACTCTATCTCTCTTTCTTTTTGTTTCACACTTGTTCTATCTTACATACATTCATACACATACGTACACACATACACGCTTAACATACACTCAACAAAGATAGTGTCTTTTCAGCTGTGTTTAAAATGGCGGCTTTCGCTAAACTTGCTCTCACATTGATACACAAATCTCGATTATATCACGTGAAATTCGCCTCAACATCATCATCATATCACGATCATCATCACCATTAATCATCATCATCATCCGTTTGCTCTTTCTTTCTTACTTTCGTCTCGCCACGATTTATTCTTATTCCCCCGGCTCTCGGGATCTCACGCACATCCATCAACTCGCATCCGCACCATCCAATCTTGTTGTCTTTGTATCGTGTTCGAAAGCTTTCTAGTCAAATCAAATCGTACGACTGTACAACCGTGGGATGATCTGCAAATAACAAAAGTGCGTGCTGCATCATTATCACGAGAACTTATTCTTCTAATAGCACAGAATATTCTGTCACTTCTTATTTCAACCAAAAAAAATTTTTAATTTAAAACTTTGTAAATTAATTTGCGCGAAAAAAAAATTTGCATATTTTGTACCCAAAGATATAGTGTATTGTAAGTATATTAATCTTCTTTGGAAATGTGAATAATAACAGATAATGCAGTTTTTTGTAATATTAAACGTATTATATTTGGCATTACATAAAATATAAAAATATATCAAATATATCTGCTTATTAATAATTTATGATTATAATTGAATGAATGTTTTTAATGTAATAAACATGAATATTAAGCGCTATTAGAGGCATATGGTTCAAACAGAAGGAAATATTTCTAAGAAAAAATTTAGATTTTAATTTATTATTACTTTCTATAAACGTCATTTCAAACAACATTTTTTTGTATTTTGAAATAACGTTGTAAGGTGAAATATCAACTTATTATCCTTCTTTTCTTTTAATTCTTTGAGTTTTACATTGTAAAAAATATAAATATATATATCTATCCAAACGATTGATATAACACCTTAAAAAGTATTTATTATAATGTTATTTCTAAATTCAGAATATGTTTTTAGATTTTAAATTTAAAAGTGTTTCAATATTGAAAATTATAAGTTTTTCATGATTGGACATAAATTTTATTTATTAAAAGAATTAAATATTCCAATTTCCTTTAACATAAATAATTTCAGAAGAAAATCAATAATATAAATTATTACTTAAGACAAATGTATAAAAATATTTCCTTATTTAAAACTCATTGTTCACATCCACTAAATTCAACTCTGTTACCAAAAAAAGTGAATGAAAAAAATATATTAACAATCAAAACATCACTACATTAATCAAACTTCATTTATCTCACTAAAGATAATATACAAGTCTTTTACTTAATATTCGATTTAAAACTCATTTCGTACAGATTCTTCCACATAACATACTCGCACCTCCTTTTCAACAGTTATTCTATAAAAAAAAACATCTTTTCACTGTACAAATAATAAAACCTTTATAATATATATTATAAATAAATAATCTTCTTTTTATTCACGTAAGCTTACGTTTGTAAGTGTCGCTCGTATTTGTGTAGATTCAAATATTTATAATTAAAAAAATGTGCTCTTTTTAAAAATATATTTTATAAGAATAAAAATGATTTGTTGAAAAATATAAATAATACAATCTTATTATTTAATACTAATAGAAAATATTCTGTTAATAAAGTTAATATCAAAATATAAAGGCGTGTATTTATCATATCCAAATTTTATTAAAAAATTAATTAATATATTTAATAGTTAATTTGTCGTTTAAATTGAATATAAAATATTGATTTCGTATTAAGTCAAATAAAGTAAAAATCGGAAGTTTTACTCACCAACTAGATGGAACGTTAGCCTGGTTTTTAAGTTGACGAATCGACTTGAAGGTCCAATTAGCGAGAATTTTTGTTTTCTGCGTTCGGGATCGTTTGCCTTTGTTGAGCAAATCGGTGAGTGGTTCGCTCTCAACAAGCGGCAGCAATTTTGTTCCAAAATTGGTTACCAAGTCTCCTAACAGACCAATTGCTGCGGCAACAATTGCGTCTGAAATTTCGGGATCCTGAGCTATTGTTATAATGAAGTGAATCATGTATGGAATTGTCGGTTCGATACAACGCAAGTCCTCGCTTGGAGTTTCACCATCGCCACGCAGACCCTGCACAATTCCTGTATACGCTTCCAGAATTCCCTCTCGAAGATCATTCAGATAGTCTATATAAAAATTTCTTATTCATTAGTACATTATATAAAATTAAATAATATATATATATACATATGTAATTAAGTAGTTATTTAGATTAAATCCAAAAATGACTGAAGATTAAATGACAAAATATAAATTACCAATAAGATCAACATCATTTCTGTCGATATTTGTATCTGATGCTTGTAACAATGTCGGTAAAACATAGTTCAAGTATTTTTTGAATTCTGGACCAATGCTAAGAGCAATATCACTGAAAGTGGACAAAATTTGTGGCTTTACGGATCGATGAACAGAGCTGTTGCTAAGGTTTTCTAGGAGTAACTGCATAATTTCATCGCAGTATGGTAATATTTTCATTTTCAGTGACCGGAAAATATCGCCAGTTACGCCAACAGCTGCATAACAAACCTACAAAACAATTAATATATTAATTACTTTTGCTAATATATATATATTTTTTCATTTATAATCAAATATAATATAAACAGACTAACCTGATATTCTGTGTGATTTTTCAAACCATGATAAAGATATGGTTTAAAGACTTCCATATACTTTTCAAAATTTTCATTCAAAACTTCAACCAATGTCGACACGGCCATCAGTGCGTCTTCTTGAACACCGCCAGATTTGCCGGAAGTTGATTGGAACATTAAAATTAAAGCACTCATAATTGCGTCTGAAATTTGTGGAGCATCTTCTGGTTTGACTCGACGTAAAACTGACTGTAAAGTTGCGCACAACAGTGACTGCAGGTCGTTGTATTGCGCGCGGTCTGCAAAATTTTGAATGTGAGTTTCCATTTGCAATACTTGTTGTAATCTCTCAAGAATTATCTGAAAGGCAAATTCAATGATTAATAAATGATTAATTTATTAATTCATTATACAAAAAAAATCAATGATATATTTACGAACCATTGTAGTTTTTTGGACAGTTGCATAACAATCTTTGGGTGAATTTTTAAC
This sequence comes from Gryon sp. ZL-2020, assembly GCA_022817425.1. Lineage (NCBI taxonomy): Eukaryota > Metazoa > Arthropoda > Insecta > Hymenoptera > Scelionidae > Gryon > Gryon sp. ZL-2020. The sequence continues at coordinate 12,448 of JABFPJ010003817.1, forward strand.
CATTTCCATAAGCGCTTCGTATGCCGCTGATCTGAGATTTGCTTGAGCGCCATCTGCTCTGTCGGTAGTGATTAACAGCCTCTCGATAATAACATCAAAGTATTTCGACATACAATATGTTTCCGGCTGATTATTTTCGTCAGCAACTTCGGCATTTTCATAGCTTGCTTCTGCGAGGCCGGTAAATGCCCAGCACACATTAGCAGCGACTCGTGGTTCAGCCGACAAACCATTGAGCAAAGACTCGAGTAACTTTTCAAGATGAGCCTCATTGATTGCCGCTTCAGGAATGATTTCACAGATACGACCAAAGGTCCAAGCAACAGTGTCACGAACAACCACACTCGAGTCGTACATGAGCTCAATAAGAGTACTCATGCCTTGTTCCACAAGTGGCTTCAATGTGTTTGGCTCCAAACCACCCAGAATTGATCCAAATGCCATTACAGCAGCATCTCGATATCTCCAATCGGGGTTCTTTATATTATCCTTAACAAACGGTAATACGAATGGCACTGCAAAAAGTTAAATCATTTCATTTTCTCTCTTCAATGAATAATTTACAATTATTTAGAAGTAAATTATTAATCAATTCAGTAATTAATCAATCAATAATCAAGTTTTCGTTAATTATTCATGTAAATGATAATAACAAATGATTGAATTATTGACAATTGTTCATAATTAATGCATTCATTAAGGAATAATTAGTACCGATTTTATCCTCGCAACAGGAAGAGAGTAACATAAGACAAACGCCAGCAGCTTTTGACGGATTCCAATCGTCCTCGTCGTCGTATTCTTCTTGTTTCGTAAGCTTGCTTACGAGAATTGGGACTAGATATTGTAGGGCGCCTTTGGCATAATGACGTGACACTTTTGTTGGCGGCCGACCACCGTCTGTAGCTTCGGTTTCCTCCATCGAAAGATCAACTTCCTCATCCGCAACGTTTGACCAGAATTCAATACCTTGAAGAGCTACTTCGTCGATATCCGACTTCATTGCTTCTAATGTAATCTGTCGATCAAATAATTCAAACGCAAGATTTAAAGTAGATATTTATTCATTCATTTATTCAACTAAATTGTGTACTATGTAATAATTATTTTGCTATTATTATAAATTCGTAAATAATTGCATTTTGAAATGAAATATATAACCACCATGGATGAATCTTAATTAAAGCATTAATATAAATAGAGAGCAATGCATATTCATTAAACATTATATTAATTAATTTTTGTTCAATTTAATTATACTGTAAAAATGAAACACGTAACAATAGCTATAAATAAATGTTTATTTTACGGAATATTTAATTAATCAAGTAAATTGGCTGTTTATTTTGCTGTATTAACTAAAATTGTATTATTAGAGAACAGAATAATTACCGGAAACAGAGCTTGTGCCATATAAGGTTCCATATATTGATAGTAAAGCGACATAATTTTAACTAAACACTGTAGCGCAGCTACTTTAATTTGTGTGTTCGCAGATTGCGTCGCTTCACAAGCTACTTCCATAATAAAATTTCGTTCCGTCTGAAAGAAATTTAATGAATATTTAAAATATCGCGTTTAAAGTACAAAATTGCATAACATAATTCACGTTCAATATCGATTATATAATATATCAACATTTGAATGACAATCACGTACTTCTACTTCAAAATTTGCTTTAGTAAATTCAAGGGAGTTCAATAGTGCAATGGTAGCAGCCAATTGCACGTGTGTTGAAGTTCCATTGGAATGTTTCATTCCATGCACAATTGCAGTAAGAATGCGATTTGACTCCGCCACAATAACTTCGCTCTCGATTTCTTGGCAAATATAGCCAATCGTCTCTAAAGTAGCTTCCTTCATCATCTCGGTGCTGTTCATGTTGGTGACGTTGTTTACCAATTGTTCGATAAGGTCGCTCCATTGTCCAACAGGTAATTCCGTCACTGCAATGTAAGCCACGCACTGTGCCGCAGAGCTCGGTCGATTGTTTTCTGTACCTAAAGTTCCTAATACCTAAACAATTGTTTTATTATTTGAAATATTAATTAATAGTTGAAAATAATAAATGTTTGAATTAAATAAGAAAAATGGATCAAAGTCTTACATTCTTTTTAACAAATTCCCTCGTTTCAGCGGGAAGAGCCAACCATCGTTGTTGATACTGAGCTTTGATGTAAGCATCTTTTGAAGTGAGCTGATTCTTTAGGTACAAGCCAGCTGCCATACGAGCAACAGTGCTCGCAGCTGGCGCGGCTAAGACGGCACTTAGTTGCCTCACGAATTCTTGCTAAAATTTTCAGACATAGTTTTCAAATATTTTCATTCTATATACACACACGAACAGAGGGAAACTTCATGCTTGTATTATATGCAAACTTTTGCATCTCTTATTATTTATTAATATGCCGTAGTATAAAGATAATTTTTCAGATAAGAAAATTCTCCATTTATGTATATTTTCTGCGAGAAATGTAGCATTTTCAGGGTGTCTAGCAAAAAAATTTTTTTTAATTCCCGGACAATTCCCGGTTTTTCCCGGGTATTAAAAAAATTTCCCGGATAATAAAAGCCACTATAAACTATTTTAAATGACACATATAGTTTAAATAATTAATTTTTTTAAATTGAAATTAGATTTTCATTATATAATATATAATATTAATTTTTTGAAGCATAAAATTACAATAAATTAAACAGTACATA
>JABFPJ010003818.1:0-15152 GCA_022817425.1 Gryon sp. ZL-2020
GAATTAATATAAAAATTTATGTTTAAAATTGAAATTTTACTGAACTTTCAGTAAAATTTCAATTTCAAACATAAATTTTTATATCAATTCTGCTCTGCGTGTATAAAATTAATATTTTTCTTAATATTTTTTAGAATAAATCGTTATGATTCATTGATTAAAAACATTTTTCAGAGTATAAAAGAACTTGCAGCTTTATTTCAGATACTATTTACAAGATGAACATGAAGCAATCAACTAATTACGGCCGATACTTGTAAGGTTACTGTACTGTCGTGTGCTTCTAAAATTCGACGAATAAAATCCAAGGAATCCGTGACGGGAATTGAAGAGGAAATAAAATTTAACCTGCGCTTCTGAGACTTCACCACTCGGATGTGGAAGAGCGTCCGATGCTCGATTCGCAACCGCGAATCAGCCCTTTGAGACTCTGTGCAAACAGAAATAAGAGCTTTTTTAAATCAACACGTCGGCGCGCTCGAGATGTACGAATATTTGCTGGTCTACGAGACACATCAAAAAGAGCGATATCAATAATTGGCTGGGAATCTGCCTCCCTCCCATCTCCGTTCAACTTTTACGCGAAAAAGAAGCGTTTCGTTTGAGGATTACTAGTCGTTTTTCTTTGTCATTCTGGATTCTTCCTTTTTTCTCGTCATCGTTTTTCTTCAGGTAGCCGCAATGAAAAATATTGCGTATTTATTTAGTCCTCAGTTATATCTGCATTAATAACTAACTAAGGGTGGAGAATTCGAAAATAAATTAAAAGAAAAAACGGTAAAGAAAGTGGTAACTTCATCTTCGGCTTAGTCTCATCGTGTCTTTGACATTCATCGGTACACTCGTTACTTCGATTTGTCCTTACAAAAGGAGGCATTCAACCTGATAAGAGATCGTCTTGTCAGCTTTGGCAAAAAGCACATCGTGAGATAGAAAATATTCCATCTTTTATATTGTAAATGCTCATAGAAAAAAGCATGTCTTCACACACCTTTTTTTCACCAAATGTACAAAACGGTACTTTTTTTTTCCAATTATTTTCGTAAAAAGTCTTTAATATATCTCTAAAAAATAAAATTTTAAATGAAGGATTGACGTATTCATAATTGAAAAATGATAAAAATGATGGATGTGAAAACATTAAAATGAAAGATAAAACGACGAAGTGGAAAAAAAGAGTAAAGGCAAATGCTCAAGAAGAAAGAGAACACGTTTAAAGAATTAAAGTATCTAATGCGAAAGAATAGTCTTCGAAGCCACTGTTTGAAAGCGAAGTATTGTCTGTTTAAGACCAGCATTCAGTGGCCCTACTCCTTCCTTGCTTTTGCTCCTTGTAACGCGTATAAATTGCAAAGCGCGCGGGGCCAAAGGAACGGGCACCGAGGGCCAAGAAGAAATAAGAAATTAAGAGAGTCTTAGAAGAGAATAAAGCTAAGAATTAAGACGGTAGCGACGTTGTTCGAGCAAAACTGAGACTGGAGACTGCAGCGCGAACGATGGAGAGGAGGAAGGGGGAGGGGGTGGGAAGCCCAGAGAAAGTGGGGGAGGTAACTGGAGGATGGAATGAACTGAAACCACGAGAGCTTAAGTCCTCTGCAGAATTCTTACTCGCGCGTCATTTAACAAAACAATTAGAAGTTAACCCCTTCCTTCGTTCTTCGTCTTCTTTCATTGGCATCGACCACCCTAAAATAAAGTGCGATTTACCGACAAAGCAGACCTACCAGGTTTCAGACCTGTGACACGTTTTAATCTCTATCGATACTCGTGCTTGCCAATTACCAGAGTAAATGCAACAATATTTGTGGTTTTAATTTTGCTTTTTTAAAAGTAATATATAAAAAAAAAATAAAATTAATTAAACATTTTTTTCCTGTAAAAGTTAATATTTTCAGAGTTGAAGAATTTTGAGAAAAAACTGTAGTTTTAATAATGTGTTAAATTGAGTGTCATTTAAATGGTAACAATAGCAATTCAACTGGTAAGGGTGGCATTTAAATGACAATATTAGCTATTAAATTGCAACCTTTACCATTTAGTTCTCTCAATTTGAAAGATTAATTTTATTTTCTCACTCTTTTTAAAGTAATTATGCAAAATTTGGTCGGTATAGCTAGAATACGACCAATTCGTGAATTTTCTATAAATTTTCATTCCAACTTGATCAACTTTTCTCTGATGTATGAACTTTCAATCAGTTTCAAATAATCTCTCGATGTAATCCGTATAATCAGAATATGATATTATAGTTTTAAAATAATATATTGTAGAATGATTTAGATCAATTTAACTACTAATTGAACAAGTTACCATAAGCAGTCTGAGATGTAATATTAGAAGGTCTTACTGATCGTCCGAACGATTTGGTCATACGTAGCTAGTTAATGGCCACTTTGTGGTTATTCAGAGAGCTTTCTTGAAGAGTTTCAACTAGATACTCCTAAGTGACTTTACTCGACTAAAGAAGATTCTTTTTTTCATCAAAAGATGATCATTGTAATTTCATCGATTTTACAATATTAATAATTATAAGTACCAGCAATACAAATAATATCGGTTTAAAACTTGCGTGTATACTTTCAGCCAATTTGAAAGGGTTACATAAAAGCTCTATGACCATTGATTTTATCCAGCCGTTACATTGCCAAGAAAAAACAACAATTTTCCATCGTAACAAGGTTGCATTTGGTGTGTGTAAAAACTGGTTTAGTAGTAGCGTGTCACTGGAAAAAGAGTTTACAAGATTAGGATACCAAATGGATTTAAACTCATTTGCCGAAGTGCATTACTCCGAGTTTTTTTCTCAGCAAAATACGCTATCGATACCTGTATGAAATAACAACACAAATAGCACACAGAAAGAGAGAGAAAGACAGCATAATAACGAAACGAAATTTACTCCGGCTGATAACATTGTTGCGAGTAACAATAAAGTACGACAAAAAATAATTGCATTTAAGGCTCGCAGACGACGAGCCGACAAGTTTCATCGGGAGTTGACAATTTGTGAACTACGCGGGATGTAGAGAAAATACATTGGCATCATCGGCAGTTTTAATATCGAGTTGAAGAGCGGATGAGGGGTGAAACGAGAGGTGCACGCCGTAAGGGCTTCACAGGCTAAGTGGAGTCACTGTGGAGGCAAGGGTTAACTCAATAGTGCTTTAAGTGAATTACTTATCGCGTACAGCCAGTATACAGACTAGATGGCGTTTAGCTATATGTAGTGAGTCATTTGGTGACGGAAGCCGGCTCCAGGACCCTTCTCTCGCGTGCCTTCGACCTTATTCGAAGCTTTCCGGAATATGATCTTTGATGGACGCTCGCTTGCTCAAGAAAATTCAGTTAGTCCTCTAGACCTTTGTGTCCTGTTTCCTGGAGAAGAGAAAGCCCAAGTGGCGCTTGCGAAAGGAAGATCGACGTTAGATAGAACGACAGCTACGGACCCATGCGGATGTCTATGAAACGCTCGAACGTAATTAGCCGCGCAGCTTAATTGATGCTTGATATTGCCTGGACAATTAGAGCCATTAGTTCTGAAGTTACCGAAAGAGTTTTGTCTTAATGCCTCTCGTTGCGAAGAAATGGCGGATGTGAAAGTGACGAACCTCAAGAGCAATCTACGGCGAATATTGTCTCCCGTTTGACGATGCATTTCATAATGTTCAATCTTGTAACAATCATTTCAGTTTGATTATCTTCAAAGTACTGTAACTTAATTGATTTCGATGACTTATTCAGGACCAATTGTGATGGAAAGATGCAATTACCATCTGCTGATTTTATCAATAACTATTTCTTTTGCAATTATTACATGAAATGATTGTAATATTGGTAATGGATATTCTATAATTAGTTATCGTTTTGCAACATAAGAATTTTTCTTTGATGCAAGCAAAGGAAAGATTTTCTTTCAAACTAGTAGTATAACAGGATAACAATCAGACATAGATTTTACTGAACCTAATCTAATCATAATATATACTTTATTTTGATATTATATACTTTTCTTATATACTTTATCTTTTAAAACACTTTTCTAAGCTACTGATTTGCAGTGTATATCACACTTATAACATAATAACACATCTTCGTACCAAAAATCTAAATAATGATACAACTTTGGCACAACTAATTACAAACATATTTTTGCAACTTGGCATTATAACTACTTTAATGTTATCAATAATGTTGAAATGGTAAATTTGTATTATAATACAGTAAATGAGGAACTTTGAAAAGTGCACGTTACGATGTACTTAACAGTACTTTATACTTACGATGAAATTCATTCTACGTTTGATAATAATTTCAAAGAGTAATTCAAATTCGAAAAGATAATGCCAGGAGGAAGTACCGTATATTCTGAGCTTGCTATGCTATTGAGTTACGTAACTTTACTTATTCCATCGTCTAAGAACAGCGTAGATGGGCCTTCGTATATACGTTATATATCATGAAGAAAACTTTCAGCATAGATAACCTACTTGAGGAGTTAGCCCGCGTACATGCAAATTTCTGAATTATTATGCCGCTCAAAGTGTATTATGCGAGAGGCGCCATCATCCTCCCACCACGTGTCTTTCTCATCTGAGTCTTTTCGGTTATAACGTTTGTCCTATCCGCCGCCAATTACCAGCACAATTAATCTACGAATTGCGACTCACATTTTAATTATGCTGAAAACGCACCCGCAGTTTTGACTTATCACTAGTCATTTATCAAATTCTCTATTTATCGCTTCTACCCTTTTTCTCTCTATTTTTTTCATTTTCTCTTCTTTTAATTTTGCAATCAATGTGATAAAAATTTTATAACGAAGAATTAGATTTGCTATTTTGTACATCATTGAAAATATGATTCAACATGATATCAAAGCAATGCTATACGAATATGAAGATAATTCCCAGCCAACTGAGATTTTCTCTTTCCTATTACGCTGTACTATCATTTTGACAACTTCTTCCGACTCTGTTGTGCATATGACTATCCTCTAATAGCGTTTTCTCGCTTCCATCCTCAAAGGACTTGCGTCGTCGAGGGATTACGCTCAACAACTCGTTTCCAACGAGCTAGTATTTTAGAACGCAGGGACACACGCGAATTATTGAACGAACGGGTATTAAATTCTATATGTTTTGCACAGGCTCATAGAATTCTATATCAGATTAGGACTCAGAACACTGGAAAATCTCCTGCTTGACGACATGAATATGTTACAAAATGAAAAACATACGATTTTCCTCAGCTAAACGATTATACGTGTACATTTCAAACTCTCAATTCGAGTTCTTAATGTTAATGCGAAATTGATAAATTTCATTTTTGTTTTATTTAAACGATCAACAATTTGTCATTCAATATTTCAAATTTACCTTACATACAATTCTAATATGTAATAATCTATAATAATCAATCACGTTTTCAATTGTTTCAATTAAAGTGTATGTGTGCTTGTTTGTATAAAATAAATATGTGATACTTAATTTAAGAGTATTAAATCACAATTTTTGAAATATCTGCAGAGTAAGAGTGTATATATAGCATTGTGTGACACAAAGCGTACATGGCACGAGCTTTCTTTTATATACGGAAGCGCTTACATAGTGCTTTTGTACGTAATGCAAAGGACCTATACTCGAAGATCCATAACGCAACCCTCTTGCTCGGTCATAAACCCAAATTTATTAACACTTGGAGTGTCTGGGAGATTTGCTGAATGGTTTTCAATTTGTAGCTTGGCATTCCAACCATACGTGGAACATGTAGATCGAACTTCGTGGAGTGTTTTCAAATAATCGCATTATTCTATCAAGCATGGTTTTATGGAAAAGTTTGATTCACTTTCTTGTCGTGTATGTTGTTTAAATGGGTACTTTAGACACATCGCAAATAATAAAACCCAAATACATTTTACGAATTAATTGTAGACATTTTATAATAAAGTAATTATAAGTAGGTAAATTAACATGAATTGTTATGTTTTAAGTGGGATATTAAAATATAATATGGAATTGTGTAAGGTTGAAAAACATTTACAATTAATGTTATAACATGAAACATCATAAATAATTCACTAAAAGTTCGGTAAAACATTTTTTTTTATATTTGTTAACATAAACAAATTAAGTTAAAACATGTTCAACAAGTATATGAAAAACGTAGATCGATAACGTGGATGTATTTTCTCATCTTGTAATAGCCATAATTGGTTTTATACAGCAAAACGTTTTGCTGAACCGCAAGCCGAAAATTTCTCCAGGGAAGGGTCATTCAGATGCATCGTTCGTGGCACTCATAACTTGCGTGAAAAGCTCACAAAGCTCCGACAAATTAGCCCCGTGCATACGTTACCCAAGTACGTCGCCATAGCATCCCCTACTCATGTCACGTCTCTGTCTTTCTCTATCTCTTTATCTCTGTCTATCTGTGTTGCACACGAGAACCTTAAAGTTCATGTCCCCACCTGGGTTGAATAGGTGAATAAAAACCCGACAGAAGCTCGGTTGGTTCAGACGCTGATAAAACTAGTTAAGAAAAAGAGAGGGGAACAAGAAAAGTGGGGCTCAGGATAGTCCGTAAAACGAGAAGGTTTGGTGCTCGCGGCTTTAGAAAGTTTGGGGTTGAAAAGCTCAGCGAGAAGGCGTTCCTTGAAAGCTCCGCCTGTAAGCTCGATGAAACGCCTGTACGACACGCCCCAGCGATTTTGCTCTTCTGGGCACACGAGCCACACCGATAACATAACCCTGCAAGACCAAGCTCTGGAATCAAGGCCTGCCTTGGAATTCCGCGACGCTTTGCACACAGATTGCAACCCCTAGCGGCTGCATTCATCCGGCTCTCCTTTTCCCTCCTCCACTCTTTACTCCAATGCAATCGTTATATCGCCAGCTTTATATGCAGGGAAGACAGGGGAAATAGAGAATTTTAGACAAAGATAGAGACAAAGTGAGATGGAGAAAGAGAGAGAGAAAGAACGAGAAGGGGGGCGGAGAGAAAGAAAGAGCGAGAGGGAGAGTAATGTCTTGAAACCCTGGATGTTGCAGATGCTGTCGCTGAAGGTAGTTGAAGGAATAAGCGACTAAAGGTGACGCTTGCGTTTTAGATACAGCTTTTAGTATCAGCGCTACGATCTTTACGTTTAATACAAATTCCACTGATTTATTTATATACATCGCGCTTAAGTCGAAAATTAATGAAGCTTGTTATACAGTAATTAGCTTTTTAAAAGAATTTTTATAATTAGGTGTTTGGTCTACACCTTATATTCAATAAGGAAATAGATATTTGTCTATTAATTTCTACAAAATATAAATTTTTATTTCAATTCAATAGTTTATTTAAGTTTTTATTTTCTGTAGAAAATGGCAATGAGTATTTTTCGAATTTTTTTAGAGACTATTTCCTTATTTTTCCTTATTAATGTTCGAATTTTGACAAGCATGGTCATGGACAAGTCTTATAAAACAACAAGTAAACGGTTATGTATATTCTAATACCATATATCATTATATTATATATTTTATTTAATAAATATAAAAAAAAGTTATTAATTATTTATAATTATACCATTAATAATTTAATATAAATAAGAGAAAAGATACTACAAATATTTGAATTATTGCAGATGTAATAAAACATTTTCACACAATTAATATGTGTTTAATGATTTAATTATTTTTAACAATAATGACAACACTTGCTAAAATAAGTATTATTGATATTTTTAACTATTTATACTTAATATTTGAATATAGTTATCAATGTCAATTTCCGATTTTCATATTCTAGTGATATTAGATTAATAATATAATATTTGTTTTTAATATTGCCTTTTATTGCTACACATACTATAACCATTCTAATAAAATTAGTATAGTTTAGTTCTGTAAATAAGGGAACAAAAATTTTCACTTTCCTTATTTAATTGTTTTGTAACGTTTTATTACAATATATATTATAACTCGAAGGAATCACAAAATTTAATAATATTTCGTTCATTATTCAAAATTTGTGCTACTTTATATGAAAATTTCTCTAATTTTCATGATATTCAATGTTGATTGTTAAATTTATATTGGATTATTTACATTACATTAATATGAACAAAAATATAATATTATAATGAAAATAATGTATGAAGAAAGAGTAATATTTTTCTAAAGTTTTAAAAGTATAATAATGCTTTCAAACCTTGAAATCTCGAAAATTACTGAAGAAATTGTAGTTGCACAAAACTGCAATCGGATTTACGCGAAGTGTAAAATGTTGTATACGATGAATTTGTAGACTGCAGAATTTCTCACAGACGACAAGATCGTTTTGATGAAACCTGGCATCTTCGTAACAGCTTATAGGAATAGATTTACCATACCGTTTCATCGACATTTACGCTAAATTTGATTAGTATATACATATACAATAGTCACCATTTGCGTATACGAAATATATATTTTCTATATGTAATTTATATACTGTTTAATTTATATATTGCTCATGTTTATATAGAAAATAAACTCGTGATATTCTTCTCAAAATATGATATATTTTTAATGATCTACCTATATTTTGACTAGAAATATCGAATGTTAAACATATGAAATCTTGATTATTTTTATACATTTACTGCATTTTTATAATAAAAAATGCTTATGTATGTGAATAATATATACATTATATGCTGAACACGCAATATAAAACATAGTATTTCTATTTTCATATTTCAGTTTGAAAATAGCAGATTTCCTGAAATGCTGTAATGAATTATGGTTGCATTTCATAGGGGCATAGTGGGTTAGTACAATTATATATACGTTTGATACATTTTCTCAAATGTTATACACTAAAGGCAAAGTAATACCAAAAATATAATTATTTAATAATTATTTTCCATTCAAAATAAATAAACCAGATTTAATTGTACAGATTATATTTATAAGGTTAATTCAGCAGTTCTTATAGCTTTATATAGTAGCTTAGCAATTAGCAAATAATAGAATTACTAATTGCTAACAGACAAAAAATTAAAATGTATTTCGATTAGACAATTTTATCAAAAGAAACATGTTTAGGTAAATATTTATTATAGTATTATTGTCTGTGAATTTTTTGGTTTCAGACTTTTCTACTTTTACAAACGTACTATTGAGGAATTTACATAATTTCTACGCTTTATGTTAATTTGAATTTGTTATTAAGATCTTTAATCTTTTAAATAAGTAATAATGAGATGAATGATTTCAGTAATATAATTTTAGTAATAATGAATTAAATGATGATAACAGATCTACACCGAAATATTAAATATATTGTCCATGAATTAAATGAACAGTCTTTTGAGAAACATTTCTTTGAATATACAATATTCAACTTAAGTAAAATAAGTTTAAATTATACTGTATAACTAGTATAAACTATTCCTACTTTTTGACACTACCAAATAATTATCGAATAAATATATTTCGAAATATATTTTCTTCCGTTAGGGTAGACATAACATTTTTTTTGTTAACATAAATTTGAACATTTTTTACTTAATTATTGCAGCTGTATATGTATATTTGAAACAACTTTCATTAGCAGAATAAATGTTTTAAATACTAACATCATGATAATATTGAATATTTCAAACATAATTTCCTATAACTCTTTTATCTCCAAAAATCGTTTACTTTAATGATTCAATTAACCTATTTGAATAAACCTTTTTCTAACCGCTTGATTCTTTATATCTGTAATAATCTATTTTCCGCAATTTATCATGTGATTTAAAAAAAGACCGTAATTTTCATTCGCAAACGTTGTGATGTGCGGATAAGTGAGCAGATAGGAAGACAAGGTTTGCGAAAGCTCGGTTTGCAGGTTGCAGGTAGGCGAAGGGTAGTAGGTGGAGAATAAGCGCGAAGAAGCGATTGGGAGGAAAGGATGGACTACGAGAGTAGAGAATAAACGGGGATGAGAAGGTGGGAGAGGGCCAAGCAAAGGTAGAGTAGAGGGTGAACCGCTGCCGCCACCGCCGCCGTCGTCAAGAAGAGGACGGCGTCGAAGGGAGCTTCATCCGAAGGAAGTTGGTGGGGTGCTGGGGAACTCGGGCGACTGGTGGGTAGGGCGCCAGCGGGGCAGAACGCACGCCGCGACGCTTCAGCAGGCACAGTCGCGGCTTGAATGCCGTACGATGCGTACGCGACTTCATGCGACACTTCTCGCTGTTATACTTGCCGTTGAGCTGAAAAACCCGCGTATTCACTTGCTATCAAATTAAATCGCGCTATCATCAAACTTAAATTTTATCCTTAAATTTAAATCATTTTTATTTTATTATTAAAAAATACAACTATCCAAAAATTGTTGCAATTTATTGCAAATTGGTTTATTGATTGATAGAAAATGTAACAGAAATATATGTGACTGGAAATTTGTGTTTTGAGTGAACATTATTTGTGACTGGGAAAAATAGAATTTAAAATAAAAATGGTATGTTTGTGTTAGAAGAAGCAAAGGACCTGGGAAGTTTGTGATGGTGCGTTGTGATCCAAGTCACCGAAAAGGTCGCTGGTAAAATTGGTGATGCGGGCGAAAAACGGGTCAAGTTGGACTTTGATTTTGATCACTCGAAATTGGCGCGACACCTGTTCGAATTTGCGAACCATGGCGGAAGCAATTGAATTTGCGAATCATTGATGAGAAGGGCATGGATTTTCAGAGCGCAATGGAGACGTTTGCCGAGGCATGGGTGGCCGCTAATACCAAGCCAGAACAAGTCCAGGTAAGTCGAATTTGTCTTCTTCTGTTTGACATTAAAAATTACTATGTCAGATTGGAAGAAAACTTATGCAATTAATGGATGATTTGGTTTTATATGTAATTTTCTATTTAAGCGAATTAAATTGTCTTTAGATATATATTTGCAAATGTTATTAATAATGAAAAAAGGATTAAAGTGTTCTCTTATTTATGAACTGAAACATGAAATTCATATTATGATTCATTAAGTTGTGATGTATGAGTTAGTAGATTTATAATTAATAATCAACCATGAGTCATAGATCTATAATTTTTTGTTTACACTTTTCTTCTTCAGTAAAATATATCTATGATTTGATATTTTGTGACAATTTTTGTTTGAAAATTTGTCAAATATTGATTTTTTTACCTCGCGAAAATAAAAAAATATTGCAAGCGAGGTATCATTTTAAAATGACGTTTATATTTTAGCAGTTTTTTTGTATTTGCATATTATAACTATGCAATTCACATTTCATTTTTGGATTACAAATTATGACTGTAATTTTATCATTCTTGTCGTTTGAGGAATTTTCTCTTTTTTGCGTTTTTTTCATCTTGTTATATGAATCATTTCGGGGATTTACAACATGTCATGATTATCATTATCATGAAATACTGATAACTATAATAAGTGAAAAAATTTTAATTGAAAAAATTATCACTTAATTTATTTCATTTTTCAGTTTATATAGTCAATTATTTGCATCATAATTTTAATCTTACTAATAATATTTATTATTTTTCCAAATAAATTTAACAAGTGACAGTTGATTTTACTGTCTTTCAATATTTTTTTTTTTTATTTTAAATACCAAAAATTTTGTTTATTATGATATTAAATTAATTACATCTTAACATTTGTTGTGTTATATATTTCACATTGAAAGTGATAATTTTGTCAATTTAACATTAAATTACTTTCAACCAAAGAAAATGTATTTATTTATTGTAAAAACACAATAAATTTATTTATTTAAACAATATTTGTTTAAACTAGCAAGCCTATTTAATTTTAATTAGAAATTTTATTAATAAGATTTATGCATATATCAAATTCTCTTATAATAATATAATATTAAGTGAAAAATATTTTAGTTATTTGATAAAACATTTATTCAAACGTTGTTTTTGAAAATTTAAAAGAAAATCCAGATGTAATCTTTGTAGGATCATCCTACGAATTCATGATAAGAAATTGCTACAATATAATAACCAAGTAACGTTTAACCTCAGTAGGAAACCAACAAGCATATCATGATATTAAATTTAATGAACGAGCAAAATATATTATTGCTTTAATAATTCACACTTGTAAAATCTTTGCACTTCGTCTAATTTTTAAAACGCTATTTTCATTCATCTTCCGAGAAAAAATCCAGCTAATTGTTAGATTACTTTTTCTCTGAACATTTAATAATATTCAATATACACTATTTTTATCAAAGTCAAAAAAATTTCCAAAGAAAAGTAAAAACAGATTTTATAACTTTAGCATATGTTCATGAAATTATTTTGTTCAAAAATATTAACATAAAAAAACCATTTAATATTATTTTTATTGAATATTTCTTTATATTGTGCAGTCACAGTTCCATTACAATGCACAGTCGAGTAATAGAAGAAATATTTTATTATGCTGTTATAAAATTCAAATGGGTAAAGACGATGTCGAGTACAAGAACCGTAGTGATTCAAGTGTCGAGTCACAACCCCTTGGAACATTATACAGGCAATTGGCCACCCCTCTAATTTCTGCTTCTTTAACGTTCACAGCTTCTTACTGATCAACAGCATTTATAACACAATTCAGATTTCTATCATTCTTATTTTATTGAGATTGAATTTAAATAATAATCTTTTAAATAAATATTTCAATATTGTTTATTTATTAAAATATTGCTCAAAATAGTATTTTCTTGTTATTTGACTTACTTTTTAAAAAAAACTGTTATAAACTAAACATAATCTTCACTGAAAAATGCAGAAAACATCTTTCAGAATGTAAAATATTATAAGCAAGTAATATTTCGTGGATAAATAAAGTTAAACCCAAAAGATGACATAATCCACGACACAATATTTCTTCTATTAATTAAATTTTACTACATCTCATCACCCTGTGTAAACTCCTATTAACTTCCTATTTTGAGAAAACAGGTAGCCAAACAGCGACTATTCGAACATCAAATCAATTTACATTTTGACAAAAGACATGGCGTCGTGTGAAAAAAAAGGACTGCATTGAAAATGGTGCGTCGAATGGGTTGGGTTTGGTGCTTTCTCAGCGGCGAATTTGCGTAAACGACACGAAATAGCCGGGATGCAGTAACGTCAGTGAGATGCAGAAAGACAACAGATAATCCTTCATAAAACCGCACGCATTTTTGTTTGTGTGGTACATACAACACAAGTACGAAATGTATATATGTGAAAGCTTTTGTCACTGTGTGCAGAACTACGTACACGTAGGGGGTCACGGGTTCTGACCACGATACGGATGTGCCCCTGCCTTCTTCCTGTGCCGTGACCACGTTTCTGGCTTGGCATTTGGTGCAATAAGACCGCGTCTGCGTTTATGGACGGATCTCTTTCGCGGCAAAAATAAAAGAGACAACATTATATATCTATATAAATATATTTTTTTTCATTTTGTTTCCTTTTTTTGTCTGAACACTGCGTGAAAACCGGAAGGCAAGTTGCGGCCATCATCATGACTTGTCCAGATGCTCGATCGCTTTGGCCAGTTTGATCGACTCAATAAAATATATTCTGTTGCATTCAATTTTGGTTGATCGTGTTTTTTGGCTTTTACAAACTTTAAATTACACGGAAACGCGCTTGTATCAAATATTTACCATATGTCGACAACTTGAAGGGGTTTAAATTGAACAGTTTTTTGTTATTCGAAACGAGAAGAGCGAGTGCATTGATCGTTTATATGAAGTAATTGCTAAAATAATTGAATAGTATCATGAAGAATAATCAAATTTTATCTTGATATAATGATCATTATAATAAGAAGATAATAACATTTTTTGGAGTTTTAATTGATTGAAAATGATAGAGAAAGTATTAATATATATAAAAGAAATTTTGCAGCAATGTTGTGCAGCAAAACATTTGAATAAATGAAAATTGGACAAAGTAAAACATTGAATTTGAAAAATTTCTTGATAACTTGTATATCTCTTTAAAAAATGTATGCCTGACCGATTTTAAAGTACCACTTTTTAATGTGCAAATTGCGCGACAAAAATCAATAAAAAACAAACTCAACTTATTTATTATGAACACAGTTTTACTTTCAATATAAATTCGTATTCATGCCACATCACTTCACTCATTACGATTATGTATATTTACCCACTAAAATATTAAACAATACTATATAATAGCTTTCAACTATAAATGCACTGTCATGTTGCATATGTTTACTTGAAAAACGAATAAAATATATAAAATGAACTCAGACGAATTCGATTGTGAAAATGATCGAACTTTCGATGTCGCTAAAAAAAGTGAGTGATTCGGTAAGACACGTTTGTTTAAATACACAGATCTAAAGTGTTAGTTCCATACGACAAAGCCGTTTCTTACCTTGTATTCAGTTGAAAAGTCTATCCGCTTTTTTACCAGAATCTCCTTATTCTCTAACATCGTGCATGCTGAGTAAACACACGTCGCACACAATCTTCGGATGCCTAAGGTTCCGTTGAAAGTAATCCGTTAATCCAGTTACATGACGTCGTGGAACTGGAAAAAGTCGTCCTTAGAAACGACGAAAACGTCACATGTTATTCGTGTAAACATAATCACAGGATACTTCATTGCAATTTTATCACTTCCGATAGATTTTATTTTGATTTGGTTTTTTCTTAATTTGAAAATTCATTAGAATTGATATTTACACTAAACAAAGTTTCATTTTCAGAAAAAGTGCAATCTCATTACATTATACACTATTTTTTATATACATGTTTAAGAATATAAATAAAATATTCAACTTGATTTGAAATATTTATTCTTCAGAATATAAAATCAACTTTTTGAACTAAACCTTATAAAATTATTTACATTTATGCTTAAGATTTAAATGTATCGAAATATTTATAATAAATATTATAATTATAGTTATAATCTAAATATATACAGATTTATAAAAATTTCTAAATATCCACATTAAAAAATTAACTAAA
Source organism: Gryon sp. ZL-2020 (assembly GCA_022817425.1). NCBI lineage: Eukaryota > Metazoa > Arthropoda > Insecta > Hymenoptera > Scelionidae > Gryon > Gryon sp. ZL-2020. Next base: position 14,982 of record JABFPJ010003818.1, read on the forward strand.
AATAAGTTAATATATTCAATTATTTTGAGTCTAAAATCTTCCAATTTTTGAATGAATGAATAAAGACTTTAGACTCAGAAAATATATATTTTCACTTACTTTGAATGAATTTTAGTTATTACAAATTATTTGATTTTATTAATTATAAAAAGAAATGATTTATTTAGAAAA
>JABFPJ010003819.1:0-15147 GCA_022817425.1 Gryon sp. ZL-2020
AAAATCATTTCTCCACTTCATTGCTTCTTGAGTTCAAGAGTATCATTCAGTATCAATCTCAAGTATCAGAAAAAGCAAAAAAAAAAAAAAAAAAAATATATCACCCAAAAAAGGTCAATTCGTCGTTCTCCATTTGTGTTCACATCATTGAACATTTCAAACGAACAAAAAAACGAAGCAACACATATTTTTCGCGAACCCAAGAAATGCCGATACAAAAAGTTACTTCTGCTGTTATCGAATTAGCAATTTGTCACTGGCGATTGTCGGATTAAGAAAAACATCCAAGTGCCAGGACGAAGTAAAAAAAAAAAAAAAAATAATAAAAGGAAAAAAAAAGTAGCAAAGTCCAGCCCTGCACGCGTCGTGTTTCTCTCTCGCTCGCACAGCAGCAGCTATCTCTCGTGGGTTCGGAGCGCCCCCAGCTAGCATCCTTTCACCTAAATGGAACCGGAGCTCGAAGCTCGTAGCTTCTCTCAGTTAGTAGTGTGACATTGCTTGAGTCAGACAGACGCGTTATGGCAAAGCAGTGCGTCGCAGTGGGCCCCGACGAGCGTCTTTGACCCCCCCCCCCCCCTCTGTCATTCCCCCTCCTGCCCCCCTCCGCCCCGTTTGAGTACAATTCGTGAGTGGCAGTGAGTGAAAATTCCAAGCCCGAAAAAGCCCCAGATCAACCAGCCCTGTGAATGCGCGATACTCGTCCCTTCAAATGCAACAGATTATTGCGATAAATCAACGCGCACGCCTTGCACTTGAAATGCTGCTAACTTGCACAACTTTCAAGTACTTCGTAAAACGTTTCCAAAGATGAACATTGCAATTTTATAAGCTTATAATCAATTACTTGGCTATAAAACGAAGAATATGAAAATTCAATAGTATAGCAGTATGTTTGGTCAGACCTATGAATTAAAAAAAAAAAAAAAAAAAAAAAAAAAAAGAAAGTGTTTTTGGCTATTTTTGCAAAACAGAATTAGATAATTGTGGCGTTGCTTTGTTCTCACCTGTTACGCCAGCCGATCGATTGCTCGATGATAGTCTTGTTTAGACCATCTTGGACTTACTTTGTATCTGCGGTGCATGTATTGATATCGGCGCGGTCCATTCGCAGGACCAATCAACTTTTTTTGTTTTTTTCTTTTGTTTTTTCTTAAATTTATAATTTAAACAGTTTAAACATTTTTGTTTTTTGAAAATTTATACGTCTGACCAAACGTATATACTACTGTTTTTTTTTGTTTTTCAACGCAAAATTTAAGATTTAAGCAGTTTAAACTTTTTTTTAACTTATACGTCTGACCAAATGTAATGCTATACTACTGTTTTTTTGTTTTTTAAAGGTTTTTTTAATGTTTCGAGCGCCAAATTGTTGGTATTATCGAGAGATTAATGCGGTTTTGTTGTGCGGTTTTTAATTAATGAACTCGTTTACGCGAAATATCATTTCGACGAGAATGTAATTATAAGATTAAGAGAGAGCATTTGTGTCACAGAATGAAGTTACGGTCGATCGACCTTCGTTTCAATCATTTTATTACTCTTTTCGCCAATTTTTATTCCGCTTTTTTATTATCATTTTGTTCGTCTAAGCTACAGGTTAACGTGGCATCAAACCGGAAATTAAAAAAAAGAAAAAAAAAAGGAAAGTACAAAGTGAAAAATTGCAGTTGAAAGTCATGAAATTGTGCAAACATTTATTGCAACATTGATTTTTCAATGTGTCAGCAAATACTGACGTTATTTTAATAAATAATTTGATCGCAATTAAATGAATAATAAATTCGAGGATACGTAACGTGGAATTTTCTTTTTTTCATATAAATATTCATTTGGGTTGAAGTTGAGGTAATTACAGTTTTGAAATTCAATGAATAATATCTTTCGTAATAGTTTTATAATGATTTATTATTTTTTTTATTCATACTTTTAATTAAAAAAATAAATGAGATTATAATTATATAATAATAATTATTATTAATAATTATTATTTTGTTATTTTATTTCTTTTATTAATGACATAGTATAATTTATAATATAAAAAATGTATTAATATAAAAAAGTAATTAAAAAATTATATTTAAATAATTCTAAAAAACAGTTTAAAAAGTTAAAAATTGTTTTTTATTATAAATAAAATTAAAATATTTATTTAACGTGCGCTTATGAATCTTATTTATGACTCATTTTTGGATCAAATTAAAATGATCATTAATTTCAGCAATTGCACAAACATTAAATGCGTTTTACGCAGAAGTATTTGGCACCTTTTAAAACCGCTCCTCTGGAATAATATTTTATTGATTTTACTATTAAAGTTGCGTGTGAAATAATGTTTCTAATTATGTTATGAAGATTAATGCACTTGGTATAATTTTCCACCACAATTCATTCTCGTTTAATCGCGAGTACAAAAAATTACATACCAAAAAGTTTTTGCTGCTTACACAAATAAATCTAATCTCATCACTTAAACTTGCTTTACAATTTTTTGAAATAACGCCAAAAGTTAATTCACAATTATTTCTCAATTTTTTATGCAAAATTTCATTTAATATAAATATAAATATGTAAATGTAATTATTAATTAGTAATACGAAAAGTTGTAGGCGCATCGAAAGTACGGGTGGCATTCGATGAATCAATTCAAGCAATGTGTTATTAATGTCTGTACCGAAGCGGTAATTCTGGAAACCGTAATTGCTCGATTATAATAACTCGGTTGATGTATTCTGGCGAAAATGCAAATATCAATCAAATCATTACACTTGTTCGATTCAAAGTCTTCATAGCGTTGCTTATGGAAAATGTCGAAAAGACACAGTGTTATGGGACAAAGCATCCCACAGAAAAACGTTTCAAACATTTCTAGTTAAAATTGAAATAGGCTGTTATGGTTTTGATAGGGCAACCCTTTAAAACTGTTGATAATAGGGGTCTTGTCAAGGCCTTATCAAAGCCTAGTCAAGGCCTTGTCAGAGCCTAGTCATGGGCTTATCAGAGCCTAATTAAGGTTTAGTCAGGGCCTAGTCAAGGGTTATTCAAGTCCTAGTCAAGGCCTCGTCAGGGCACAATCAAGGCCTGGTCAAGGACTATACAGGGCCTAGTCAAGGCCTTGTCAGAGCCTAGTCAAAGTCTTGTTAGGGCCTAATCAAGACCTTGTCAGAGCCTAGTCAAGACCTATTTAAGGCCTCGTCAAGGCATAATCAAGGCCTTGTTAAGGGCCTAGTCAAGGCCTCGTCAGAGCCTAGTCAAATCCTTGTTTGGACCTAGTCAAGGCCTTGTCAGGACCTCATTAATTCCAATTCCAGGGAAGATATTTTTGTTTAATAATTTAATTTTAAGTAATTGTTTAATAAATAAGTAAATATAGTCTTATAATAATAATTTATTATAAGACCAAATATAATAGGAAGAAACATCCCATACAACAATATTATCAAACATAATATTACGAGGAGAAGACAATATATGACAAAAGATATATATAAATATACATAAAGCATATTTAAAAGTATAATTTAATACTAATTAATAATTAGTATTAAATTATATTTTAATAATTATATTATTACATCTTATAATAGTCTACTGCAATTAGTTAAAATAATTCATTATAAAAGGGAACTACATGATTCAAAGAAATATTTCAACTGAATTTGAATGTAACTGTCTAAACTACATTAAGATACTAACAAAACTAACAAAGCTAATCAAACTAAACAAATTAAAATAATACTAATTAAACTAAACCAAAACTTCAGAATACAATGCACATATATTATTATTGTTATTATTATGATTATTGTTATTATTATTATTATTATTATTATTATTTCTTGTAATATTAATCCTTACAATAATTTGGTTCTGTGTTATATTTTCCGGTAATATTACGTTTCTTTAAACTTTTGTCTGTGACATTTTGTCCATTTCCCAATGTGCAACAAAAAATGAATGATTTTTATAAAATGCATATGAAATTTATTCACGCATAGAAACAATAAGCAAAATGATACAAGCAAAGTTTATACGCGTGATACTATTTCGTAATTGGCGATTACATGCCATGGACAATGGAAATATTCTGCAAACACTAATGAACTTATCGATAATTAACTTGCAAGTTGAGATCGTTCGCAAATATTGTGTCAATTATTCAATAACATTGTCACAATTTTTGTTCAAATGTATTTTGCTCGTTTAGATGAACAACAGGGAAATAATCATAACTTATTGAATCATTTTTTTCAACCAAATCAGTCAATAAACTTAATTACGTTTATGTTTAATTACGACTTTTGATTACTTCTTTTATGTATTGCAAATAAGAGCTAAAAGCTTAAATTATTTAACGAAACAGAATTAAAAAAAAACCATTATATTTATGTTTATATGTTTTTATTAATTTAAATATAAAATAAAAACATTTTTTTACACAAGCATCGAAAAAACATCTTTTCTGCTCTCAAAAATGGGACGAAAGTGGCACTTTTTTGCCCGAAAGTATTTTCCTCTCTTAAGTGGAATCCATCTTACGGATGAAAAATAGAAATCAGAAGATTTTTCCTTGAAATGTGATATATAAGTGGCACTTTCTATCCCTAGGAAAAAAAACGATTTTTCATCCCCAGTTTCCGTCCCAAGGGAGAAAAACTAAAAAAAAGAAAGAGAAAAAGCCACTTTTACCTTAATTTTTGGAAATGAAAACACCGAATACTTCTTTCCTTCCCTAGGGCGAAAAAGTAAATTTCCATTACGCTTGTTTAGGATATTTTTGTTACGAAGAAAGGAAAAGTGTCGTTTTCCGACATCTCCCTAGGGAGGAAAAGGGCACTTTTCCCCCCGAGTAACGAAAAAATACTTTCCCTCCCGAAGAAGAGTAAGTGACACTTTTTTCGGGAAGGATAGGACTTTCTTATTCTTACTTTCCATCCCTAGGGCAGAAAAGTAAATTTCCATGACGTCATTTATTTTACTTTTCTACCCTAGTGATGGAAAGTAGGAATAAAATAGTATATAATGTAATAAGGGAAAGAAAATCAGGAATTCATTTTCCCGAGCGGAGAACTACGAGAAAAAATGCCATTTTCCGAAAATTCCCTAGGGAAGAAAAAAGCAGTTTTCCTCCCCGAGTGACGAAAATGTCTTTTCATACCTGAAAATTGAGATAAAGTAGTACTTTTTCTCTTTCTCTTATTTTAAAATATATTTATTTTTCCTCCCTTGGGATAGAAAGTAGAAATAGAAAATTATTTTTCTTCCCTAGGGAAAAAAACTGTCCCATTTTGTAGAGAAGAAAGTACCGTTTAGATAAAGTTCAAAATGTTTGTTTGAAAATCAGAATTTTTCTTCGGAAATTAAAAAAAAGTATTCATTAATGTATTAGTTTTCTTTCTGAGATCTTAAGAAATGTTTGAATGAGTGCGAAAAATAAGTTTAATGAAATATCATTAAAAAAGCAGCGAACGTCAAAGTTGTTTAATCTTCTCAGCATTCGAATCAAAAGTTATAATAACAGTTATGAAATGGTGAATGATTTCAAAAATCTTGACAAGTTTTTAATAGTTCGTAATGATAATTTTATAATATCCATAATAAACTTAAAAAGAAATTAACTTTGTATTTAAATTAAAAACTTAAACATTTTTCATTACAAAAATATAAAAAATTATTATTATCCAAAATGATCTTTTTAATGAAAAATTTTAAGTCATTTGAATAATCAATCACAATTTTGAAATACTCAGTTTTCTCTGCGAAAATGCACTAGTTTTAATAAAACTTTATGAAATGTTTATTCGTTGAAAATTACATTTAAGAAAGTTGTTTGCTAAATATTTTAATAAAATTTCATGTTTTTTTCCTGCCAGACGTACTTTTTAAATATTAATATATTTTCTTTGAAAAATATTTCAGAAGAAAAAGATTGAAAAAGTAAGATTGAAAAATGTCAAATGAATAACTTACACGTCTAAACAAAAATTATATCTCAACGGATATCCTGTTATGCAAATCAAAAATTAAATTATAAGAAAATGATTGACTGCACATTTGAATAAAATTAAATAAATAATGGAAAATAAAACTTTCCCATTGCATTAATCGAAAAGTATTATTTATTAATTATGATTATTAACTATTAATTAATTTAATAATTTTAATAATAATACATTTTTAATTTTTAATTAATTTTTAATTAAATTTTTAAGAATAATAGAAAATTTAATAATTAATATTTATTACAAATAAGAAATTATATATATTTTATATATTATATAAATTAAAAAATAATATTAAAAAAATTAAAAATGACTTATTTTTTATTTATTAAAATATTTATTTTATTAAATTGAATAATGTATAATAAAGTTGGAAAAAAATTAATTGAAATTTGTTTATTAGAAATGCAATGTTTTGAATAGCAAGTATAATTATTCAAAAGTTGTTAATACTAAATAATATTTTTACGCAGTAATGAAATGCTAATTACGTTTGGCTAATGTAGTATGAAATTGTCTGAATTAGCCAATATACATGCACTTGTAATAGATACAGGCTTGGTGCGTTCAATTCATGTATGGCTAATTTGAAATTATACGCGGTTAAATGTTTTGTTATACAATTATACAGGTACATGAATGTATTTGTTTCAAATTCGGTTGAGCCAAACATTGGTCAATATTCCGCTATCATTCACTATTTTATAATAAGTAAACATATTTTCATTATAATTTGCAGTATCTATGAATATATATATTTTAGCTGATAATACAAATGCAATTAATATTAATTGAATTTTTGAAAAATAAAATATAAAAAAAATAATTAATGATTATTATTATTATTATTTATTTTTATTTTTAATTGTTTATAATAATAATTATTATTTGAATATTTGTAATAAATGAAAACAAATTATAAAAGTAAATACAAAGAGAAAAGGTAAATAAACATTGGAATATAAATACAAATCATAATAAATACAAAAATGAAAAAAAAGGTAAACAAACATAAAAATAAATTGAGTCAAAAACTGATCATGAAAACAAAAACAAAGACTCAATATTCGTTTATAAAGCAATATATTGCAAATTATAAAAACAAAGGTAAAATAGAATATTAATTTTTCATAATCGAAAACAACGCAAAACAATAAAATAAAGTTAAATTCGAAGAAAATTCAAAGAAAATTCGTAAACAAATGTAAATGCAAATCATAACAAACGAAAATAAAAAGAAAAATGAATAAAGAAATGAAATAAAAACAAAACGAAGGAATATTTTGTTTGTTTTATTTACAAATTAAAAAATGTAATAGTATTCTCGAATGTATTTTCTTAATTTATTTTGCGCAGATGTTTCGTTTAATATTTTTCAAAACATTTTACAAAAACAAACGAAAGGACTTAAAAATAAAGTTAAAATGAAATTTTATGAAAGAGACTCGATTGTTTGTTATAATTGACAACAAAGTAATACAAGGAAACGAAAGTAAACATAAGAAAAAATGTAAATAAACGTAGGAATATAAATTAAAATGATAATAAACACAAAAAGAAAACAAAGCAAAGTAAAAACAAACGTAAACAAAAAGGTAAATATACAAAAAAGCACCGAAAAACAATAAAACAAAATAAAAATAAATAAAATAAAATAAGTTACCAAAACTACTGAAAAATTAGGCAAATTTTTATTTATATAATGTATCATATATAAATGTAAACTCATTTTTCTTGATTTATTTTAAAAATAATATTTTTCTAAATATTGTGCGAAACAAAAGTAAACACGACTCGTAAAAATATTAAATAATAAACAGGATCTCATTTCCTAAACGAAAATGCAAAAGTTCATTACGTTGCAGCATTTTTGTCGTTTTTCTCGTTGACAGTAAATTTTCATGAAAGTGATGCTCGACAATTATAATTTATTCGACGTGTCGTCGCCACTAAGACGTTTTTAAGTATGGCGCATTGTTTGGATAGTACTAGTACTTGCAAAAATGGGTTTGATGAAAGAGCTTACTTTTTTCTTGTCATTAACAACCGTGCGTGATGAGTATTCATCTCTTTTTTCGTTTCATCAGCATTAATAGACGAAAACAAATGTAATTACGAAAATTAGCCAGAAAATATAAATTAACCCAAACTCATCTGGGAGCTTTGTCTTTTTTTGTTTTTTTTTTTTTTTTTTTTTTTTTCTGCAAATTTAATTATCCGCGTTTAATATATGACTGTGTTTGTGTCGTTCAAGTCGAATAACATGGCAATTTGAAAACAGAGAGGAAGCGACGGTCAAATGGGTTTATCAGTTTTGCTTACGAATTCATGTTGAACGACGTTTAATATTGTCTGCACTTTGAAATTTCAGTGCATTACGCTCTAGAAGACACGAAGCTTGTTTTTACTCGCAACTCACTCTTCATTGATTCAATCGAACAGTTTGTTTAATCAACAAAATTCATTTTTCCATTAATATGCTAAGACATTTCATGGCAAGTATGATTAAATTTATTCTACTAGAAATGAAACCGGGGGTTTCGCATTATTGATACGGCTCTGATCTGGCTGGCCATGTTGTAATCCAATTAGTGGTAACCTAATCGGGGTCTAAATTGAACCACATTAGAATTTCTTAAACTCTTTCTTTTACTGACAAGGCCCTAAGAAGACCGTAACAAGGGTCTGACAAGGGTCTGACAAGGGGCTGACAAGGGTCTGACAAGGGTCTGACAAGTGTCTGACAAGGGTCTGACAAGGGTCTAATAAGGGTCTAATAAGGGTCTGATAAGGGTCTGACAAGGGTCTGACAAGGGTCTGATAAGGATCTGATAAGGGTCTAATAAGCGTCTGATAATGCCGTGAAAGGGCCCACTTATTAACCTTATCTGACAAGGGTCTGACAAGGGTCTGACAAGGATCTGACAAGGCCTAGTCACGCTCTTGAATACGCCCCGACATATTATCACTAGTTTTAACGGGTTGCCCTATCAGGACCATAACAGAGTCTGACTTTACAGGCACATGAAGCTTTACGTCGGAACAATTTTATCAGTATTTGATTTGGAAGGATTAGATTCCATTTTAGACACACAATTCAACCCGATTTGAATTCCTACTAGGATATTGTTCATTTTTATTGTCTTTTTCACGACTTTTTATTGTTGTATTTCACGTTTTGTTTTTTTCCATCTTCAAAACCAAGTAAAGTAAAACTTGTTTTTTCGAAATTTGAAAAATCTCCGACAAAATAACTTCATAGATACTCGCGTTTTATTGAAATGAAACATATTTTGAACAAAAGCGATAGAATTTCAAACAAAACGACTTTTTTAACCGAATTGTTGGATTGAAATAAAAGCAGATACAAAAATTGAGATAATAAAATTATTGAACGGTATCTAGAAAAACAATGGATCGTGTTGATGCAAAATATAATATTTTAATGAAAAAAAAAATTGCCGCAAAAAAACTTGACTGCCGCAATCGGGGATTTTGCAAACATTAAAGAGATACTTCGCCAAAAAATGGGTCATTTATTTTCAATGGGAAAATTGTAAAAATGACGTGCAATTGAATCGCGCGAATTTGAACGACTTTTTTTGTTACTTCGAATCTTTTGTTTTGTTCTTCCGGGCTTTTTTTCTTGACTCTTCAAGCATAACGAAACAACAAATTGTACATTTTCTTTCTCTTTTTTTTCTTATTCTTGCAAATAATAATAAATTTATTACATCAAAAGTTAAATGCAATTTTGTACTTCATTCTCGAAATGACTACTTAGTAAATTTGGTGAAACTCTTATTGATATTGCTGCGCAAGCAAAATAAATTAAACGAAGCAAAAATTATTCGAAAGATGGTATCATTTGTGAACTTTTGGCTGCGCTTTACATTTCGTAATTTCGCTTTGCTTGATTTATGAATTAACCCAATCACAAGCAACATTGTGCATACTAATTGTTTGAGTAATATTTCATGATTAATTATAAATTTTGTATCGTCATTTTTACATACACTTTAACTTGAAAGTAATCTTTTTTAGAGATAAAGTAATTCTGGAAAATAATAATAAGAAATTTAGGAAATTTATGGAACTGGTACATCAAGTGAGAAAACGACTTAAGTAAAATATATATAAATTTGAATTTTACAAAATTATTTGATAATTTAATCTAATTTTCTACCATACTATACCTTATTATACTTTACTATAATATACCATACTATACCATATTATACCATACTATAGCATACTATACCATACTATAAAATACCTTACAATACCATTCTATACCTTATCATAAATTACTATTTAATAGTATACCGCAATATAACATACTATACCTTATTATGCTATACTATACCTTACAATGATATACTATACCATAGTTAGAAACTCACTTAAGTATAATATATATAAATTAACATTTTCCAAAATCATTTGGTCATATCATACTACACCTTAATATACCATACCATACATAAATCATACTATACCTTATCATACCTTGCTAATAAATATTAAACCATAACATAACATCACATCACTTTTTTTACCATACGATACCTTACCATACCATACTATAGTATGCTATAACAGACTTTTACTATACTATACCATACTTATACTGTACCATACTTAGGTATTCACTTAAAAAGAATATATATATTTTATTATATATTATATAATTAATATATAAATTAAGTTTTTCCAAAACCATTTGGTAATTACATTTAATTTTATTTTACTATACTATACCTTGCTATACCATACTAATATACCTTATCATACCTTACTATCAAATATTATACCATAATATAACATACTATACCTTACTATACCATACTATACCATACTATACCTTACTATACCATACTATACCTTACTATACCATACTATTTCTTACTATACCATACTATACCTTACTATACCATACTATTTCTTACTATACCATACTATACCATACCATACCGTATTATATTTTGTATATTTATACTATACCTTGCTATACCATACTAATATACCTTATCATACCATAATATAACATATTATACCTTCCTATACCATACTATACCATACTATACCTTACTATACCATACTATACCTTACTATACCATACTATTCCTTACTATACCATAATATACCATACCATACCGTATTATATTTTGTATATTTTTTAATTGGTATATAAATACAAAAGGTCTAATTATCACATAAATAAAGATTTTCACAATTAAATCATAAAATTTCATCAACTCTGCTACTCTCTTAAGTTTTTCTTCAAACACATAAAATACACTGCAAAATATTGAACAACTGACAAGCATGAAATATGTATAGATTGTCATTTTTGCATTGTGTGCAATAACATATTTCTATCAATTTTTTTCATATTCAGAAATCGACTGAAATTAATTTATTGCTTTCCAATGCAACGATCAAAATGAATTATTCAATTTTTCATAGTTGACCTCTGTCGTAGCAGAAATCTGTGCTACCCATGGAGTTAATTTAAAAAAAAATATATATATATATATTTCAACTTACAGAGATATACATTATTTATTATTCAGAAGAAGCCAATTGGTAATCGCTTCAGGACGACGAGACGAGATTTATTGTTCCAATTTTTTAGCTTCATTAACGCGCGTGCATTTATCCAACGTAATTGCAAAAATATGTAATTACTGATCTTCAACGATTCGATAAGCACATTTTATGCGTCATTATCGATGATTTATTTATGTTGATGTCACATTTTGCTCTTTTAAAATGAATATTTTTCTTGTTTAAACATTGTATAAAACATTCTAAAATGCAGTTTTATTTTTGTAAATTATTATTTTTATTTAAATTATATATAATATATGACATATAAATTATATATAATATATAATATATAAGTTACATATAATATATAAATTATATATAATTTAAATAAATTATTAAACAAAATTTGTTGCTTATAAATTTTTTTAAATTTAAATAAAATAATTTTTTTTAATTTTTTATTTGTATTTAAAAATAAAAAAGTGAAATAATCAAATTTTGATTGAATAGTCAATTTCTTAAATGCCAAATTATTTGACGATATGAAATATTTCGACGGTTGAAAAATGGTGCTTTACCAGCACTCATTTACATACAATGTAAAAGTTATTTTTTTTTAATTTCAAACAAAAAGCTTTTTCATCAAATCTGAAGTCATTATTTTGACATCATTCATATATGCAAAATCAAATTCTATTTAAATAATAATTTGAAATAATGTTGCATAGAATAAATTAAATGTACAAAAAGATGTAACAAAAAAAAAAGAAATTATGCATTAAGTGGATCAAACATTTGTTTTATCAAACAAAATGTCATCTTTGAATGTTGGATGCTGATGCATGCAATTCCGCGGTACTATGAATACAAATGAGTAGTTAAAATTATTGATTTGAAACTATTAATGTACCACTTTATGTTCTTATACGTTTTATTCTGACGTTGTGTTAGTGATATATATGTAATCATTTATTTTGCATAATATCAGTTAACTGATAAATTTTAATACATGAACTGAACATAGCAAAAAGATAAATTATTGCGAATATATTCTGAATGTATTTCTAATATATTTTTAATATATTCCCCTAACGGAAGAAAATATATGCAAAAATATATGTGAATATGTGCACATATATTTTCGGCAAAAAGTTATATATTTAATATATATCTGAAATATATTTCTGAAATATATTTGTAAAAATATAAGTAAAAATATATTTGTAAAATATATGCAAAAATATATTTGCATATAAAAAAATATATTTGAAATATATTTTCAAATATATTTTAGCGGCAAAACGTTATATATTTTGACGTATATTTTGACTTATATTTTTTTCCGTACGGGTCGTAATGGTTTTATAATATATTCTTAATATATTTTTAATATATAATGGAATATATTACTGACAACGCATTCTAAATATGTTAAAAATATATTCACGATATAATGCCAAACATATACATTTAAGCCATTTTTTAAATATATTAAAAATATGTTACGAATATATTGGGAATATATCATATATATTAGGGACCCAAACGGAAGAAAATATATTTCGAAATATATGTAAATATGTGCACATATATTTTCGGCAAAAAGTTAGATATTTTTTTATATATATTCAAATATATATTTGTTACAAAATATATCTGAAAATATGTGTGAAAATATATTTGAGATTATGCAAATATATTCAAAATATATTTTCGCATATGTTTCGAAAATATATTAAAAATATACTTTTTCATATATTTTGAAAATATATTTTTCATCGTGAGGTTATATTATGAATATTATATTATATAATATTATGAATTTAAATATATTTTATAATATATTAAGAATATATTTTCATAGAAAATATATATTCAAAATATATTTACAATATATTTTCAATATATATTTCTTTTTGCTACTAAAATTAAATTTTACAACTTTTTCAGTTAAAGAAATGGCATTTTTTAACAATTTTCGTTGTTTCATCCAAAATTGATATCGAAGCAAATAAATAAACGTCAAAATAATATGATATCTTACTGACTTCATTAATCAGATCAAATTATTTAACAAAAAGAAAAAACGAAAAAAAGAAGCAGAAATATATATTTTTGTATTTATCAAAAATAATATGTACAATATATTTCATTTATTTCATTTCCCATGGGTTCGTGGTATGCAAGAAAAACGAGATATGATATATAAGTTATTCTACTCCTGAGTCCACTCCAGACTGTCGCAATCGTCCTTTTCGTCCTTGATATACTTGTCTTATTTGCAAATAAAAAAAAATGTCTTCCCCCATGAAATAAATGTCTAACGAACCTTAATGATTGTGTTACAATCTCGTATATGATGAAAAGCAAATTTGTTAACATAACTTAATGTTAATTATTTAATGTTTCAAAAGTTGTTTTACAGTCAGATAACATCTAATTGTTTTTACAAGTTGCTTAAGTATATAATTAGAATTAATGAGTTTTGTTTAATTTATTCATGTTCTTATTTAATTTTCTATTTATATATATTTTTTTAAATAAAAAATTTTTTTTTATTTAGATTTTTCAAACTTAAAATTTTTTTTTACATTCAATTTCAAAATTTTTCAAAAATTAAATTTCAATTTTAAATTTTTCAAAATTTGAGTTTCAACATTTTCAATAGTTAAATTTTTTAAATTTAATTAAAATAAAAATTGGAAAAAATTTTAATTCTTTAAAAAATTGTAAAAAACAGAAAAATTTTGCTCATTTTTTTGTTATTTAAAATAACGTAAAATTCTTTAATTAAAAGAAATTTGAATATGTATTGCATGTATATTGCAAAATATTGAATAATGTCTTGATAAAATTACATTCAAATGGATGTTGCATTTTCTCCATTCAATTTAAAGATGTGCTTTCAAGCTATTGCTGATAGAAAAAGTGTCTGTCAAACAAAAATGAACAATCTAATATTTACATTTTCCCTTTTTACTTCAGCTTTTTATATAAGCAAAATGAACAAATCAAATATACGTTATCTTAGATTTGTTTGAATATTAATTTGACATAAAACAGTCTTCTTTTTTTTTATTATGATTTTTATAATTTTGAAATTATTTAAAACAATTTTAAATTATTATTTAAAATAATTTAAAATTTATAAAATTAAATAAACTTATATTTTTTTCAATTTAAATTATTTAAAAAATTATTTTTATTTAATAATTTATTTAACTTATTTTTTAAATTTTTTATAAAACAATTTATTTTAACAAAATAATTCAAAATTGTTATTTTTAAACAATCAATTAATGAATAAATCGTTATTTATTATTGAATGACATTTTCATGTTCATTCACTTTATTATAAATAATAAAATGCAATAAGAACGAACTTTTGTAACAAAACTTTTGTCGAGTAACTAAAAAAACTTTTTTCTCAAACTAACAGTTATTACACCAAAGGCATCGTATTTTCCATTTATTATATGAAAACAATAATTTTGTAATATGTAGTTTCTTTTCATACTTTAACATATGAATGATGTTCATATTGTATGTTATTAGCTTCGTTTATAATTGACTGCAGCGCCACAGTGACAAAAAT
>JABFPJ010003820.1:0-15143 GCA_022817425.1 Gryon sp. ZL-2020
CGGCAGTCATAAACGTGATTTTAGAATGAATTATTCATTTTTATATCTTTATTATTATTACATAACATTTGATATTTTTTACCATTTCTGCATTTTTATTTTAATATTAAAATGACACGCAGTTTTTTTTAGATCTGACAAAAAAAAATCTACTATTATTTTTACACTGTTAAAATGAACAAATTAAAAGATCCTCCGTATCTACGTAAGACGTGTTAATAATTGCCATACTATTGTTTCTGATCTTTTGTTTTTACTCATAATCATAACATAAGACACTATATAACATATAAAAAAATGAATAAAAGCCTAGCGATTAATTCTAAAATAGTATGCCAACTTAAAATGACTGGTGGCAGTTTGGCTTAGTCATGACATTGATCACACAGTAGAACCATACTTCCGGCTATAAAATTGTGTTAGTCATTAATTTGATTTCGAAGCCTAGTCACATATTAGGAACCATTGTTAAAAGACGGGCCTCGTTTGACCGTGAAAAGCGTGAACACTTGTCCTTAACAGTTGTCCAAAATGATGAGCAAAAATTATGTTCACCTTGGCACAAAAAGCCTTGATGTAAGAAGCCCCGCAGATATTTATGGCACTTCTTGCACTTTTCCATGGTACTGAAACTTTGAGGCACGAGATTATGAGCATTGTTGGCGCTACCGGTGCCGGGCGAAAATACGACATAATTGGAATTGGAAGGAGCCGCATTTTCGTTGATAGACGTAGCCGACACCAAATCTGATTGAGAGGACGACGATTCACTTAGTTCTTGGATGCATGCCAGTAGGTTCTTCTGATGGAATTCATCCTTTATGCCCATATTCTGCAAATATTCATTAGTCATTAATTATTTATTCATGCAATTTTGGACAATGTTTCGAAAGAATGTATATTGTGATGAAGCATATTAAATTTCTACGTCATGTTATACATTTATAATATTGATGTAGCAATTAATGCAGATTATACAAATTTAGATCACTGCATGGGAAGTTATTTTAAAAATGTATATTACAATTTGTTCTACATCGTTTGGCATAATTTAAAATACTTTTAACATATTTATGCTCATGACTTCATCTTGAGTTGATAAAGCAATAAACTTCTAATTAAAAACAGTTACATTATCATTAAATTTGATATTTTTTGTACGACTCTTCATTCAATGCCATAATTTATCATTGCATTATTATCGCTTGGTACTGTTACGTACTTTTGTTTAATTGGATCCATTATATGAAGCCCAAGAGTGTCATAAAAGACCGATTGAAAGCACATAAATTTCAGACACTCATAATCGACTTTTATGTTGATAACTGAAAGTTGTAACGTATTGGAAATGTATGATTAAGTACAAAATGTCAATATTTTCTTGGTTTCTTCCTTTTTTCTCTCCCTTGCATTACATCGTTTTATTCGTTTTCATCTTTCATTTTATTCACTTTTGCTTCATTGTACTTTCAATATGTAATGTCAATAAAATGTGACATGAAACATCATAAGGATTCATTTTGTAAGGTGTAACAGGTGTAATTTAAGAAAAATAAATTGAACATTTTCGTAGCGTCAAGATGCTATGAGAAATTGAGCAGATGGCGCTTCCACCTAGATTTTTTTATGTTTTTACAACAGATGTAGCTATAAAAATATTATTTATTTATTTATTTATGATATTCAAATTCAGCAGATGCAGGATGGGCAATTTAATATCAAATCGAATGTCATTTAATTTGAGAATAGCACAAAAATATGAACCCGGAAAATAGATTCCACATTTATTCCTCTTTATGGATTGTCGCAGGTGGCGTTGTAAAGAATATATTGTTATGCCATTTTTATGTTTAATGAATGTTAATATAAATTTATACAGTCATAAAAGACTATGAATATAGATTTCATTTGCATTTGAATACCGACAAATAATATACTTTTTTTAAATTGATAGTGAAAACTCAGTATTGTTGATTATAATTTTAAGGTAAAGCAATTAAAATGGATGATGTTATATTTGTTTTGATCCATTTTGTATTCGATCGGAGCTTGTCTGTATAACGAATTTTAATCGAATGTAACAGTACATAAAAAGTGACTCTAAAAACACTGAATAACAATTTGACAACAAAAGTTTTGTGGACCATCGCTCAAGAGTGACCTACTTGCGTCTCGTTTATCACTAAGATGGCAGTATGATAGTTGTGCATCCGAAAAGTTACGATTTTAGTGGATTAAAAAATATATTTATATTATATTAATCATCAAAGTAATACATTATAACAATAATAATAATAATTATTATTAGTATTATCAAAATTAACTTCCTGAAATTATTATTAGTTTTAATTATTAAGAAATATGAATATATTATATATTCAATAAAATACTTATTTTGTATTATAAATTTTGATATAATAATCAAATAATTATATTTTATTGCTTGATATGATTCTTTTCAAATTTATTTTACTTCTAACATTCAAATGAATCTTATGAAACTGTATCATTATAAAGTACAAAGTATCAAATGACATGAGATTCCGCAAGTGATCTTAATCTATTTAGATAAAAAGGTATTTAATTATTTCTGTATAGTATTTCAAAGTAGTTACTGAAGCAGTTAATAATGATTGACAATAATACACGTTCATTCACTGTGATACCATTAAATTTTCTATGACGTAGAAAGATTTAATTTCATTTTATCTGAATAAAGATTCAAATCACTCCTAGAATTTTGTGTAAAACGATATTTTGTATTTTGAGATCGATTCAGCTTACAAGATACATTTGACTTTAATGTTGTGAATGAATTATGCTTCCAAATGTTGTTTGTTTAAAAATTAATATGAATCATGGTTAAATACCATGATATTACCATGATATATATTAAAGCTGAATGAATTCTTCGTCGTTTTCATAAAGAAAATTAGCACTCATATGAATAGAGATAACATTTTTAAATAGAGCAATGATTATTTCAGTTTGACTTGAAATATCCGTTTTTTGCAACCAATTATTACATTCATTTCAATTTCTTCAAGATAATTCATCCTTACTTCTTCCGTTTGTGATTGAGTTTTTTTGTAATATAATATTAATTATTTATCATTTAATTATATTTGACAATAGGTTTAAAAAATTGTGTCCAATTATAATAAAAATATAATTACTATTCCAATTAATTTAATTTTTCATTTCTATATAATAAGGAAATATTTATAAGAGTTTTTAAATTGAAATGAAAAAAACATGTCTAAAGAAATAATGTAATATCCACACGTACTTTCGATATAAAGGTACGACTGAATAATCGCCTTAATTACCGGCTATTATAAAAAAGAAGAACGAGAAAAAATGTTACAGTCTCATTTAAGTCTAATTTATTATTCCGATTAGTCATTTGGTCGGTTGTATAAAAGCAAACTGAAAAAGTTTCACGTAAAAGCGAAATGTCCTGGCGGCAATTTCGCGCGGCAGACGTTGCGAAACTGTCCATATACGTTTGAAAATAAAATGTGTCGCGACGAAGGCTAAACTGTACTTGCATTTGTAGCTGAAATATAGGCTCAAAAAATAACTTTAGAGAGTCGTAAAGATCGATTTTACGATCGGAAAAGACACGTTCAAGCGAGACTCGTTAAATGATTTTCACTGGCGCGAATCATGCCGATCGGCGACGCCGAAGCCCGGATTTTGAATGCGCCGCCGCTCGATCGCGAATTTACGATCCGAGCCGAATTTTCAGGGACGCGTTCGGCAGACGACTCGACCTCGTAAATGTGTGTGCTTTTGCGAGCTTCTTACACCCAACCACCGCTATTATATGTCTCCGTCATATATAATTCATAATCTCAGGCATACATGGAATTTCAAATTTGGCTGACGGATGTCTGCATTCAGATTTTGCGATGCAAAAATTATGCCAATTTCCGCTTTTTGAAAAGTTTTAGTCGAAATCAATTTTTGTTCATATTTTAATAATATTTAATAATTTAATATTCTATAAATGATAGTTTTATTTGATATTTTTTGTTTCATTTATGAATTAAATTTATCGTGCAAAGAGAGAAAAAAGGCAAATCAATGATGACTTTTTGATGGCGAACAAAAATGAGAAATGGATACTGAGATTAATAAAGGGGTGAAACGAGTTCGTTTGTAATGGTCAAACGTTCTTGTATTACTTGTTCGTTTTTGGTTTGAGAATGATTTAAGCGTTTTGGCAGAGGCTGAAACTGAAATTTGGCGAATGTGGAAGCTTTTTCGTTTTGACGACTAGCGACGAATATTGGTTCTGGAGAAATGATTGAATTTAAACATTATTTCTCCAACTTGAATCATTGCACTTTCAATTTATTTCAACGGAAAATAGTTTTTGTTTTAATCAACTTCCCTGCGACGAAATCATAAGTACATTTTAATTAGCACACTTACTTATTGATTAAGAATAAAATTAAACATAAAATAAAATTAAGAATAAAAAGAATGGAATTAAATTTAATTAACATGGTTTCGAAATAAACATTGACTTACTCGAGTTGTTTGTTCTGAAAATTGGTTTTGAATAAACCAGTAATTGAAATAATTATTTTGTATATAAAGTAAATGTATTAAATAACAATCATTCAAAGCCAACATTAGAAACTGAATACATAGTTTTTGTTATTTGGCAAAGTCGCATGTTGATGTTTCTAAATTAGAAATTTGAATGATAAGTAAATATTTCATTTATATATCTGTATGTGTCAGCGTTGATTTGAATTAACTATTTTAACAGTGTTTCAATTAATTTAATTCTTATTTTCTGTTTTATATCATTATCGTACTTTTTTCTCTCAAAGACAAGAGTTGTTTAATTAGAGGAACTTGATTATAGGTATTTAATAGTTTTCTTTCGTAAAGAATTAAATTTGATCTTTTGTTATTCACTGAACAATTTTTATGAATTGGACTTATTCTATAAACTCTTTTTTTGATCGTAAAGTACTCTTGTTTTGTAATGTTATTTTGTTATTTTGTAATGTAAATCTTGCATGTTACTTTATAAGTAGTATACGTTAGTAACTATGTGTTGTTTTTATTTAAAATAAAAAATCTTGAAAGTAAAGTGCTTGTTTTCGTATATCTTTTTCATAAAATTTATTATTTATAGGACAATATAATGTTCCTTAATTCAAAAATTTATCGGTATTTCTGTACCCAAAAGACTCTGGCAACTTTAATAAAATACTCTTTTCCATATAAATGTGATACGTGAAAGAGAAGCGGCATCCCGAACGATACATATTGCAAATTTAACGATCCCATTTTCCCGGGGTGCAATCTCGTCTTTTTATTTCCATTAGTTCGCGCGACAAGACTAAACAATGAACTCGCGTCGCGGCAAAAAAGAAGCACGGGAAATAAAAGGGGGCAAAAATCGAAACCTTAGCGTGACACGTAATCATCAAATTCCTCTTACGAGGAATTTTTGCCATGAAATTACGTTGCATTTTACAAACGCCAACTCCCCTACAATTACAGTAATTTTTTAATGTTTCATCGTCGATGCTCGCACACATTTTTCATCGTCTCTTTTGCTGCGAACTACAACCCCATCGTCTTTCTCGAGTCGGTGATAAGAAACGAGAATTTCTAAATATAAAATCTTCGAGCTTTTTAAAAACCGCGCTGTCTCATAATTTTGCCGCAAATGAAAATTCCCTTTCGCGTGTTTGTCACGCATTTTGATGTCGCAATCCCGTCGGATTGACTCACGTATGTGTGTGTCTGAGACACGTTTACGTATGCAATACAATTTTTTCCTCCTTTCTTGGTCTTTTTGATAACATCTTGCATTTTGCCGGAGAATAGAAAATATGCCAAAATTGCTCCGAGGTATTTAGAATTTCGTTGAGCTTCAAACTTGACTGACAAATTGTTTTATAGCAAAACTCAAAAATTTTTTTTTAGTTGAAAAGTAGAGCTTTTTTATTTTTCAGTCTACTTTTCGTCAGACAATGTGAATCATTGTAAAATAATGCGTCTAGATTGTAAATAGATTATGTAAAATTTCAATTGAATAAAGTCACATAACACATTATAATTTTATTGAAATGTACTATATAGGCATTGTAATTTTTCGCGAAACGTCTGCAAGTGAAGAATATCAAAGCACGGCGAAAATATTGTGACTTTCGTGTTGAATATTCAATGTTCGTTAGTTAATTTTCAAACAATATTTGAACTCATACAAAATTCATCGAATTTTTCAATTTATAATGATAATGCAACTTTACATCAAAATTCAATTTATATTATAAATAATTTTTACATGAAAAGATAATATAATTTTGATTTAATAATACATCACATTCAAGCGAAATTATGATACATTATTTTCTAACTAATTGAAATTGATTCAGAATATTTGGAAATATAAATGTCGTTGATTTTGAAATGTGATAACATAATTTTTATGCAAAATTAAATGTAGAATGTCACCAACAGTTGAAGAAATCAAAATAAAATATTCAAAGTTCATTAGATGAATTTTCAAGATACTTGCCATAAGCTTCTCTCTGTCCAAATGAAGCAGATCACTGCCTTTGATGTCCTTAGACTTGAAAACGTCTGCATAGCGATAGAGGTTCAGAGCTGCCATCCATTCAACGACATTGGAAGCCGTCCATTCTGTGACAGGCTGCAACATGGACACATTCATTAACTTTGAATTGAGCTCATTACCGAACGCAATTACGTGAAAATAGCTTTTGATAATTCTCTGCAAAATATTTGGTAACAAAATTTGCAATTAAATGGAAATTAATATTCTCCTATTTATTTTACAAAGTCAAATCAAACATGAAAATGCAATAAATAAATTGCAGGAAAACTAATTAATCTTAAAAAAGAAATGCAACTAAAAATAAATAAATGCATTTTATATTTCAAACTCTTTTTTTTCTTAATTTGAATTGAATGCAATGACAAAAATTGAAAGCAATTTGAAAAATGTTCGCCGATAAAAACTCGAATTATATCCTGATTGCATAAATTCACCAGCAATATCGTGTAATCGAAATCATCAAAGACGTCAATTGACTTTCGTTGACTTCGCCGGTTAGCCTTTTTTTTCTTTTGCTTCAAACTCAAATCTCAAATCTACACAGCGCTTTTCCTCGTTTTATGTAACATTTTGTGATGCACCGCTAAATTTATCTTATCAATCCTTGGCATATGAAAGAATTCCCTTCTGCCTCCTCTTTTGCCCCTCTTCCCCCTCCTTTGCCATCAAATTTCAGCCGGCAAACACTGACCTGAAACATTTTTCACGCGATTCCCAGAAAAGAAGGCAGATAAAAAAAACGTTGCGCGAATACTTTTCTTTCGCGTAAGAAGGACGGACAATGCGAGATGACGTCTTAAATCTTTCTTTTACTGTAATATACAGTTATATTCTTATCGAAGCTAATAATACAATGTGGGTATCAAACGCATATAACTCGTTATATCAAAGTCTGGCCTCGTATCAATTCTCGTGTCGTAAATTTAAAACTATCTTTGATCGCTACAAATGAACCATAGTGACAATAAAAAAAATTTCATTTTTTTGCTTTGTTTCAATTTCAATTGTGTTTGATTTGTGAAACGAACGAATGCGTGGAGAAGAAAACTATGCAAAATCGTAAACCAAACTCTAAACAAATGCAATAATGCAAAATAATAATAAAAAAGACATTGAATCAGCAATTTGGATTGAAAACAAAAGGGAAAAAGAGAGCTTTGATGAATGAGAAAATGTTATTATAAAAGGTTTTGGTTTATTTTTGGATGTGGTTGATATATGGATATTAATTAAATACAGTACGTGCCGAGCAGCACAACGTCTTTGTATTTTATCGTTCAATTTAACTTCATTGCGATACTTCGCGATATTATAGACGAAATGATCTAAAAGTTCACTAGGTGGCAGTT
Organism: Gryon sp. ZL-2020; assembly: GCA_022817425.1. Lineage (NCBI taxonomy): Eukaryota > Metazoa > Arthropoda > Insecta > Hymenoptera > Scelionidae > Gryon > Gryon sp. ZL-2020. Next base: position 7,963 of record JABFPJ010003820.1, read on the forward strand.
GTCGTATGTGGTAGTAGCTGTGGAATGACGTGCGATTACGTGAAAGGTTAAATCGCTTAAAAGCGAAGATATGTTGCTCATTTTTAAGTATGACCTGCTCATATCGCGCCAGATATCGCTGATGTCTATTCATAGTGCGTTTCGATTTCTATTTCTAAAATATTTAAATTTGACTTATTTATGAGTTGATTAAACAATTTATATTGTTCATGCAAAATAATCAAGATTTACAAAAAAGAGTGATAAATTTTTTTTATTATCTCTCATAAATAGTTTAACTTTCGTTATTTTGAGACAAAAATCTTCTACTTCTCTTCTTTTTGCTTGACAATTATTCAGATGCTTGTAATTTTAAATGCGAAAACATTAAACGAGAGAAAGACGAAAAAAAATAAGCAAGTTCACTTAGAATTTACTTGTCTGCCATTTGATAGAAGGACTTTTTTCCGAATCGAGCAATTAATGTCGCGAAATAATTTAAAAGGTGCGTTTAATTTAAATTTAACGTTAGTACCACTCATTTAAAATGCCATCGTCGTATTTTGGCTCCAAAATAAATTGCACTTTTGCATTTTCGGTGCGCTTGAAAATACACTTTTGCTGTAAGAAAAAGCGCCTTTTACACATTTCTTTCGTCGCGAATTTATGTTTGGAGTTCTTTTTTTTTGTCTTACCAGTCTGGCCAACTTATAGCTTCGTTTCCAGATTTATATGTCAGAAATATTTGACTATTTTTAAAAGCAAATGTTTGCATTTAATTTTCCTCGCGGGATAAAAATGGGTTCGAAAACACTTACTTTTGCTGCTTTGGATAAATCAATAGAAAAGACACAAACATAACAATCTTTATGATAACCGACTTGCGTGATGCACGCGAATTTTCATTGGGAAAAAGAATTATGATAATCATTATAACGAGAACTTTTGCTCCCGAAATTGTGCTGATTCAAATTTAGAGACTTCTCTTTTATGCGTTATATAAAATGGGTGGAAAGAAGGTCAAAATTTATGAAGAAAAGATGAAAAGAGAGAAAGCAAAATTGAAACAATAAATAAGTAAGTGATGAAATCCACGAAAAGGAAAATTCATATTAACAATAAGAAATAAAATTGTCGACAGAATTTTGGTATTTTTAGTCGGATAACTTTTATACTTTAAACTTGTAGTTTGATCGCGACCGAGAAATTTCGCGGGAGTTGCATTTTCTGCTGGAATGAGGAAATATCAGCGACCGCTTCCCTCACACAGAAATGCTTATTACACCACGAAAATAGAATAACAGAGCTTACTTGATCTTATGTGCGAATGTCCGGAAACTTGGATTTTGATTGAAAATAAAAATTGCCGACGTGAATAAAAAGATAAAATGTAAAGCTAACATTTGTAATTGTTTGAAATTTCGAAAAAATAAAAGAAAATTTAATACAAATATTTTTCAACTTTAATAATATTTTTTATAAAATATATTTTATAAATATATTTTATAAAAATAAAAATATTCTTTATAAAGCGTATGCAAATCAACTACGCATACTTGTCTTGAAATCCTCAGATGACATTCTTTTATCAATAAAATAATACAATACTAAAGTATCATTTATGGAATTTTTTAATGAATTATTTATACACGTTGAATGACTTGCATTATAATTAAGTTAAAAAATGACAAGCAACATAATCATATATGCAAAAAAATGTTTCGCTTAAAATAGATTTGATTAACGGACAAAAATTATTGAGGAATGGAGCTGAAGATGATGGAAAAATTTTATTAGATTTTTGACTTTATTTCGTCATAGTTAAATGTGTATTATAGATTTATATATACACAGCTGGTATATTTTGTCAGCACTAGATCTCTTCGGCAAAACATATCCTAATTATTATACAACTGATCGTTATTACATTAATTTTTTATGATGTGGTGTCACGAAATATAATTCATTATTGAGAACTGACATGTGGATGATCTAATGATAGGGTGAAATATCTGCAAAAAAATGAGTAAAAAATCTAATATATCAAAAAACGTTGAATATAAAATATGCATTACAAATCGTGATATTTCTTTGTGATTTGTTGATTGTTTTTAGTCTTTTCATATTACACGAACGAACTATTTATTTAATATATAATTTAACGACTCTTGCATTTTTCAATTGTGTTTCTTTTAAGCTTTATTTTTCCTCAAAATTTCTCTACAAATTTTTCAATTAACATTTCATCGTTAGATATTGTTTTGTAGGCTACAATGCAAGCTTTTATGGCTGTACATATCAATGCGATTAATTATTTATGAATGAACACAATTTTTATGTTAATCAAGTTAAACAATAAAAGTTCATTACAGTCTAATAATAAATCAACACAAGCAAAATGCTTTATTATTATTAAATAATCAGTCTTCTTTTACGGAAAAGTTTCAATCCCGCGAAAATAATTGAGATTAATCATGAAAAAGTAATTGAATCTCGCGAAATTCGTATAATTTAACAATTGCATTCATGAGCACGTACAATGATTCATGAAATTGTACAAAGTTAACAATCTATTAACGTGACACAGAGCAGCCAGTCTGAGACTGGCGTCGCACGGTTAATCACGAAAAATAATTCCCTTCGCTCGAGTGACACGCGCGTTCGTTCATCTTTTCTCGCGAATGGGCTATTAAAATTTTAACCTTGCGTATCTTTTTTTGACTTTTTCTTATATATACATATATATATATATAACTCAACTTTCAAGGCCCGCAACGACGACCGAAAATTCGAACAAATGATATCTCGTGAAAGAAAATTCAGGCAATAAATTTACATTTTAATCCACAATAATGGAATACGGAATTGAGTATTAAAATAGAATGATCATGGTTATCGTTTCTTCAGATGCTCAAATCAATTTAACTTTCTATCTTTCCTGACCCTTTTTTACCTTCTTAGTGTTATTACGATTTTTGCAATGAATAATTTGACCTTTTTTCTATCATTTGAAATTTAATTAAAGTATCATCAAGGTTTAATTTTGCATTCGTATTTATATTTAATTTCATTTAACTTAGTTAGAGATATATTTTTCTTTTATTTGTACATTTACGATTTGCAGTCTTCAGCTGAATAAAGTTTAATATTCTGATTTTGTTCGAACTTTTTTGTTCTATTTTAATTAATTGAAACAATAAAATAAGAAGTAAATGAAATGTAATAATATAAAATGTTAAGCTTGATAAAAGCTCGAGATTGGAGTATAAAAATCAATTGTTGAACACGTGCAGGAATGATTTTTAATCGTAAGGACCCTCGAGACTATATGCAACGATGATGTCAGGCGTTAAAAAAATGCGCGCTGCAACACGCCTGACATGTAAATATAGCAACACCGAATGTGGCACATCTCTAAACGAGCAACATATTTTCTTAATTAGAATCACCGCGTGCATAATGGCGTGCGTTTTGAAAGATACGCGACACTCTTTGAGCAGTGAGGCAACAAAAAGGAGGGTCTAAGGAAAAAGACAAATAACGACGTTGCGTAACCCGTTCATTCAGCGACGCGCGCACGCGTTATTTCCATATTCAAATAAAAAATCAGACAAGTTTTGATTTTAAATTATTCAGCCGATTCTTCATGCGCGCGATCACAATTTTATAAATAAACTTCGCTTCGACGGGCGGGAATTTTGCCAAAGCCAACTTTTTTTTTATCTCTAACAATTTTTTTCATGCAATTTTTTTTTCTTTTTTAAGACGTCTTTTATACTTAAAATCTTTCAGTGAGCGATCCGCTTTTCTGTGTTATTAACTGAAACTAACATTTTTCGACAAAAAGAAATAGAGAAATATTAATAATGAAAGTTGAAGTAAATTTAAGTGTGTATAATTGTGTAGAATATAATATAATGTTTTTTTTCTCGTCAAATGAATTCTGAATGGCTTTTACGAGATTTATGTGTTAAATATATTAGATTGACGTGGATGTTTTTTTTTTCCATTTTACGAACAAGCATGGCTTAACAAAGTTGCTTTTGTAAAAAAAAAAAAATATAACAAAATCCAATGTTTGATAACGTTTACTCCACGTAAACAGAAATTTTAAAATTAAAAAGTTATACAATTCGAAAATTAAAAAAAATCCTGTTTCACGTGTTTTATTTTTGTTTTATTAAAGCATTTTCAATTATCCGTATCAAGTTATTTTTTAATACAGAAATGTTTCAATTTTTATTCTGTTAAATATTGGAAAACATTTTTTTCATCCACTATAGCATAAAAGTATAGATGGAAAATATCATTTTTTACCATTGCGAACTTGTATTTTTTTTATTTAAGAAAAAAAGCAAATGCTTATTTTATTATGTTTTAACAAAAATTAAAAACAGCAATTATGTTATTTAGTATATAATATAAAGTGGATAGCAGAAACTGTTTCTACCCTATTTCTTTGCTTGCAAACAAACTCGTGAATCTCTTTCGTGGATACGCAATGATAATTTGAAATAAATTGCTAAACATACGCTGTTATCGGGCAATTTGATTAGTCGCGTCAAAAAATGGACGACGAATATCGCATAACGTAAATGGGACCCTGATAAAAGTCCGAGCGAGAAGATAATTATTGGACAGAGAACGAGACGAACGGTCGAGATGAAGGGAGGGTAATCGACGAGATAAGAGCATGCATTAATCGTTGCGGCGAAGATAATCACGAACCGAGTGTCCTTTTGCAAAACTGCAGGACCTTATAGATGGACCTGTCTATTTTACCAGCTTGCATTTTTACTAAATAAATCCCGTCTTTTGTCGACGTATATAATAAAGAAATAAAACGTTTGCTTTTTATTTCTTTCTTTTTCATTTATATATACATTTTTTAATCCTCGAAAAAATCAATTTAATAACTCGAACAGCATTTTAAATTTACGACATCGAATTGCAGCCTTCACATTTTATATAATAAAATTAAGATATTTACAATGTTTAATATGTAAAATTTTTTATTTAGACTTCTTATAGAAAATTAACTGATTCTTGAATTTAAGTAGTTTTGCTTTTTCAACTAAACAAATACAGTGATTGGATTAAGTTGTAATGCTAGAAACTTGATCACATGATATTTTAAGGGAAGTAAAATTGAACATCAAATTATGTAAATATTTCGTGTAATCTTGTTAATGATCGTGGATAGTTCACACACTTTGCGAAACTTGCAAAATGCGCATAACGTTGAGTAATTTTGCATAATTGCATGTCCTGGAAAATTTTACTCCTCGTTGTACTGACGATGGTTGTTTCGTGAAATAATAATAATACTAACAATTTTTTTGTAATACAGCTGATGAAGACTAAATATGACATTTCGACTGAATTTTACACGTAACACATATCTTATAAATGTTGGACAATTAATACTTCAACTTTATTATGTTCTTTTTCAGACAATTTTCATAATTTTATTCCATAGATAATTTAAATCTTTCATACTAAGCTTCTGTTGAGATAAAACATTTACATTTATTTTGCTTTATTGTTATTACCTTTGTAAGTTGAAGTTTAAAATTTATTTGCAAAAAGAAGTCGTCTGAATATAATTTTATTTGATTCATTCTTTCAAGTATATCGTTTGTCCATTTTTGAAATTATATTAAGACAACATTTGTGATCCAAACAATAGTACAAAACAACTTAACTGAATTTCAACAAGTGTTTTGACCATATGAATGGCTGACAATGGAGTCGTGCATGAAGAAACAAACGACTCATTGAATAAAATCAGAAATCGAAATTGAAATTCAAAAACTAATGGTCTACGCCGGACATTTAAATTCGTTCTTAAGAGTGACTCAATCGGAAACTAATAAAATCAAATTTTACGCCAATTAGGCCCGTGCTTCCTACACGAATAATCTCGTATTTAAATCAAACGTGTTCACACACATACATAGAAACACACATAACTTATTTCGTGAATTAATTTCGTATAAAAATTATAATAACAGTTCAAGGCGATTCGTTGTCGTTCGGCATGTCACGTAGAGCTCGGCACTTTTTTGCAACCAACTTTTTGCGCCGCAAAAATTAAGAAAAAAAAAAAAAAAGAAAAAAGAAAATGAAAAAACAATTATAAATTGAAAATGATAATAAACGCACAAAGCATGAAGTGGCTCGAAAAATTCAAATCATTCTGATTAAATTATATGACATAACCCGGTAATCGTGAAAAGAGTACTTTACGTTTATTACTACTTCTATTTCTTTTTTTGGAAAATGTCTCCCTGCTTTCTTATTGGACAAAATAGTCTCTCGCCTGGGTTTGATTTATCGAAAGTGTAGCAGTTAAAGGACGAAATGCAAAGTTGCCGAATTTAAATACAAACAGTTACGTGGATTCGTAGCTCGCGGCGTTCGTTAATGCAGAAAGACCAGTTTTGTGTCCAATTTTTGGGATGTTATCACGAGAAAAAAAAAAGAAAGGACATTTTTAAGTCATAAAAAGCTGCAAAAATGGCCGCCTTTTTGTCCTATCTAAAGTTTGCGCATAAAATTTAATGTAAAAGACGACAAACGTTTGCAAAAAAAATATATTGTATTTATATATAAGTATTGCATTGTATTGTCTGCATATATACATATATGCTGATGAAAAGCGTATATTATATATACAAGTATAATATTTTTAGAAATGTTGAGCTCACATTTGACTTCAAAGACACGGCTGATAGAATTCGCGTTTCCCATTCCACGATCGCTTGGCAACAATACAATTATATAGAAATCAATTTCTCCGCGCGCGGTTTAAAAATGTGCAATTAAGTTCGCCCGATCGATTCGAGGCGAAATTTCGCAGTTGCTAGGCCGAGATAAGATTTCCGTTACACCGGCAGTGCACCACATCGTTCGTTCGCCTCTTTTTCGGCCTTTCATCGTCTTCTCGCAGCATGCTCACATTTTCGGCGTTGTATTAATTTGGATTATATTTATAAGATTGCTGTGACATTGAACAATTTTGATACAATGCCGTTTACAATTAAAATGTATGTTACTTCTTCAAGATTCGTCCACTTTGTATGAAATATTTGTTACAATTACTCCCTAGTAGAAATTGAAAAAGGCTTGCCTAGTTAAAAAGCGGGCCCTGGATTGGTAAAGTCCGGGTTCGCCTCGTTACGGGTAAGCCTGGACTGGGC
>JABFPJ010003821.1:0-15141 GCA_022817425.1 Gryon sp. ZL-2020
GACCTCACAGTCAGATCACATGTTATTTCACAGTGAGTTCACAGTGGCCTCACGGTGAGTTCACAGTAGCTTCACAGTGAGTTCACAGTAACTTCACAGTGAGTTCAAATGTGATTTCACTGTAACTTGATTGTGACGTTCTCTAGCCATTATATGAATGTATAATACCAATCTTTATAAATATCCATTTTAATAAAGTTTGTGGAATAGTTAAATTAGCTGCTAATCGCAATTGCATTGTTGTTGCTAACTCGTGATTGTGATTGGTCGTTTCATTAAAGTTAAAAAGAGATGATAGATAAAAATCGATTTTTTTCAATGTGATGAAGTGAGAAGGTTAAAAACATTTTGACAGTTTTAACATCTGCATTCATATAAAAATAAAAAAATGTACAAAAAATATGATTCTATCATTTACTTCATTCATCCATCATCAAAATATCTTTTGTAATAAAACTCTTGTTACTATTTATATTAAAAATATATTAATATAATATAATAACATATATATATATTATATCCATGTTTATATATAAGTTGAGATATGCATTATTATTATTATTATTATTATTATATATATAGTACTATATATTTATTGATTTGAACAAAAAATCATGATGTAATATAAAATTATTAACCTTTATTAATTCAAATCAAATCAAATTATTAATGATACATAACACAAATTTGTTTATATTATCTTATAAGTATAAAAACAACTTTTTAAATTTTGTTTAGTAAACTTTATTATAATATCGCTCAATTTTACTATAATAATTATAATTAAACTCCTTACAATATTTCATTTTATCGTTGTAAACATTAATTAATATAGTCATGCCAATTATGTTATGTATAACATAGTTAAATTAAATCATACCTTTTGAAATAATGTAATTTAAATAAAACAAATAAATGAAATTACATTTGACACGAACAAATTTCATAAAAATCATTCGTTCCTGACGATTTTGCCAAAGCCTGCAATACGGCAGTCGATTCATCCTATCACCGAAAACAACATTTTTTGTCGTCGAAATGGAGATTTGTATTGGCTTGTTGTTAAGCGGTATCTTTACTCGGCCAGTGATTTTGACTTCGTATCCCAAGATGTTGAACTCCGGGTCGATGTCACCATCATTCGTTATGAATATATTCAATTTTCTTTGGCCATCAGTTATCACTCCAATGTAGCAAGACATTGTTTTCGATAAAACAACAAATGGCATGTAAATGTATCCAGTAATTTCTATAAAAAGTAAAAAATAAATTTATTAGATTAGATTAATTAACTATTTTTTATAAATGGGTAACTATAGTGTGAACATGTTTAAAATTGAAATATTTATTTGGTGTTAAAATTACTTACGAACAATCTCGCCATTTTTACTGGCCAGAGAATTAATTGTCGTCGTTCTGACCATATCTCTTCTTTCTGTTCTAAAATTTCCGAATTTCTCGAATGTAGAACACTTTTGAATATTCAATTCAAACTCGCAGGAAGCATGTGAATATTCTTTCTTCGCAATTTTTTTCGGCTTCACTTTCTGTAACGACATAACCTATAAAATTAAAAATAGCAATTTATAGAAAACAAACATCATTAAATATAACAATTTATAGAAATCAAACATCATTAAAAATGCAACAATCATGAAAAAAAACACATTTTTTACCGCTCCAGTTTCCTTAATAGCTTCTGAATATTTCGTCGCTAAGTCATTCCATGCAATGAATTGAACTGTTTGTACTCCGTTACTCATAATAAAAGTAAATATTTTATAAGAGCGTTTGTTTTGAACTCCAGATCGGACTTTGAAGATAGAGGTTACGTACCCCGTAAATTCACTAAAATATATATTAAACAAAGTAATTTATATTGAAACACTTTATTCAAAATATCGAAAGAAAAAAGCAGAAAATCTTAATTATATAAATATTCCAAGGCGACAACCAAAATATATTACAAAATATATAATATGTAGTAAAATATATACTAATAAATAAACAAAATATTAATTAACATAAAATAGGCCATATTAAGTTACGATAAAACATAAACGTACAAAGTTGTATCATCTTCTTCGATATTTTCAAACACTTCATTAGGTGTAAATAAACTCGTGTCAGTAATAATTTGATCACTCATTTTTACATGAAAAATGTAACACTTAATTATTTTACGAGAAAGCACAGTATTATACTACATACAACAGAGTGTTCACTTAGTAACTGACTTGTACATACATGAAATTAAAACAATTGAATGTTAAAAGTTTAAAACAATTGAACATCAAAAATTTCACAAAAAACTACACATACAAAGACGCGGCATTTTCAATTTGATATTTTTTTAACTATATAAGCATATTTGATAGATTACATTACTATAAATTATTACTGATTTTCTATTATAGATAAAAGAATTAATGTTAATATAATCTAAATAAAGACTTGATCAATAGTAAATTTTGGTTTCTAATGAAAGTTTTCATGAAACTAGAGTATTATTTTAATTTTTATTTAATTATTATTATTTTATTTAATCATAATAATATAACTACAAATAATATAATAATTATTCTCATTCAAATTCACTTTATTTTCAAAACAGTTGACAAGATTAATTATATTTTAATTGTACTTTCAGTTTTAATTAATGTTTTACATTTAAATTAATAAATATAATATTTGAATTTAATGATAATAATTGATGAAACACGACAAGAACAAACAGGATAACACCATTAATATGATGTTTCTTCTTTCGCAGCAGAACTTAAATTTCCTTCATTTCATCATCTGGCTTCTAGAAAATAAAAATTCATTAACAATTTTTATATATATAAAGTAATGTCAGATAAAACAGATTTATAATACAAAAAAGTTTATAAATAAATATTTTTACATTTGTTTTTTGTATACTTGAAATGAAATTGACTGTTTTCTTTAAATAAAAACAAAATTACCATAATATCAGTATTGGTACGTTTCTTCGGTAAAAACACTGCTTTAGCAAGATACTCCTTAGTTGCTTCTCCTTCAAGTACTTTAATGTCATTTTCACTTTTAATCAGTAAGAAGCGATGCATTTGGGCACATTTCAGAATTCCCAAAACTTCTATTTTCGCCCCGACTTTATACTTTAAAAGAACTTTTTGATCTTCACATCGAATTTCGAATCTTTCTCTGTCCATTGCAATGGATGCTAAGAACGGTGGAAGCAATGATGGTTGTTCTGTAAATACAGTTTTCAGAAAACCCTCGAATGTAACTGAAAAAATGTTATTTATTTAGTATATTAGAAAAATGCGACAAATGGCATAAGCAACGAGCACAATTGGAAAATTTTATACTCTGGAAGAACCGAAGGTTAATCGAAGGAAGGATTATTTCAACAGATTATATTTTCAAGAAAATTAATAGTTTAAAACTAATGACATTGAATCGCGCCATCGTCTTTCGATTAACCGAAATCAGTGGCAATGAAGTAAATAAAATTTATCAAAAGAATATTCACAGAGTTATCACCAGAAGTAAAAAAAGCCACAAAGCTCGTGAAATAACTTCGAATATCGAGTTTATATTTTAAAATTCAACTATTAATTGTTATAATTTTCATTTTAATATAATAATAACGATCGTTTCTTTATACCGTATAGATATATTATACTTTTAATTATTATTAATCTATTAATTTACCATGGTGACCATCGTAAGATATCACGTCCTTCATCGAAATTCGGGAATATTTTACATCTTCTTTGCAGTGCTCATTCGAGATTTTACCAATTACATTGATTACTGTGTAATCTTTTATTGTCAAATCCATGGGAACGTTGCCAACACTTGCACCATGTCTTGGTTTTGAAAATACGCCCAAGATGTGTATAACCTGTATAATGTAACAAATAAAAAATTAGATTAAACATATATATATCGTTTGAAATATATAAGCAAAATTCAATATATCTATTTGGAAACAAAAATAATTTTAAAAAATGTAAACAGAAATAATAAATAAAAAAACATGATTAAAATCATACATTTGATTATCAAAGCAATGTTTGAATTGGTCAACATTTTCACCCCAAGCCGTTAATTGACATCGCCAATCGCCGTTTGTTAAAGTAACCCTGAGTCTATCCATAGTACCATTCTTTGTATCAACACCGGGCGAAAATTCCACATTAGCAATCATAGCAATCAAGCATCTGAAAGATAACCACATTTTTTTTAATATCATAAAACTTTGTTTACAAAATAAAATGTAAAAACTATGAATTAAATTAATTATTTACACGCATCCATCTTCAGGTAGCATATTATCAAATAATGCTCGTGATGATACAACTGATACAGGATTATGACATAGATCAACATAATAATCTTCTTCTTCAGTCAAACAATAAAATGTATGTTTATTATATACAATATAAACTTTACAATCATACTTTATTTTGGAAATTATAGATTAATTAAATAAAACATCATACTTATCAATGATTTGTTGAAATGAATAATTCACTGAACAACACTTTTGTGAATTGAGACGACACAATTATGGCGTAATAAGTTGAAAGCAATTTCAGATGTTTCTTTCTAGAAATAATCGTCCATAGAATAGAAACTGAAAATGTACCTTTGAGAGATATCATTCATAGTTGTCGATATGTATTTTTGATCGATAATATCGAACAAAAATAATAACACATCACAATTAACTTCGGATTTAACCCAGTAGTTAGCGCTACTATTTTCGCAGAAACGGTATTTTCAAAAACATAGTTCAGAAAATTAATCTTGAATATATTTGTTGTATCTTTTTTAACACATAGTATTAAACAAAGATCAAATGATATTTATTTCAACAAAATTGTGATATATTGCTTTAGCTTAAATATATAATTTTGTTCAAAGTAAATGATAATTTTATTTTATAGATTTTCCTTAATTCAATTGCAATTTACAAATATATCTAAGAATTATTTGAATTTCGAATTACATGACGTATTCGGAAAGTAAAATTATTTTATGTTAAAAAAGGACAAACAATTTATCGCGCATAAGTGTGTCCTTTATTAAAGCAAAATATCAATTGTTTCCAATTATGCATATAACTAACCAAATTCTGTAACTAAGAATAATAAACTTTGTTGACAGTTAACCTACATGTTATCTGAACATTAAAGGAAACAAAAATTGTTTGGCATTCCGAATAATTTCTGAAAATTTCGTGATCACTGATCTCACAAAACGAGCAAAAATTGTGACAAATAATAAATGTATACTCGCATATTATAATAATCAGGTATTACGTTTTTAAAATTATAAAAATTATACTTTTTCCATGAATGAAATGTACTTTTTTTAAATGAAAGAAATTTGAGGAAAATTTTTTCAACTAAATTAGCTTTTAGCAAATTTCGAATGAATAGTCGACCGATTCTCGTGACATATGAGTCACGAGAATCGGAACATATTTTGAATTTGTTTCCAAATTAACTATCAAACGAATTATTGTTAACATTATGTATACAATTTTTTGCAAATACATTGCAAAATGTTGCTTAATAGCATTTAATTAATTTTTATTATATTTTGGAATATAATTAATAAATATTTTAGTTAAATGATTGAATGATCCTAAGTTTTACGATTCTTATATTATTCTTATATTGTAAGATAAAAATCTATATAAAATAAAAATAGTTAAATTGAATTCTTCTGTACATTATAGATGATATAATTGTGAAAGTTCCTGTTGATGATAAGTGAACAAAATTAACACATTTCTATCAAATTTCCTGATATTAAAGTGAATTGTGTTCTTGAACCTTGAAAACTAAGGAATTTGACATCGTCAATCTACCCTCCATTTCGTCGGCAAGAATACGCAGCCGGCGGAAACACCGATTTCAAGAGACAAAGTAGTGTCTCTGACCAAGTATAATTTATTAAAGGTATTATTCTTTTTGTTAGTTATTAAATTTATTTAATGGTAAATGGAAAAAATCGTTTAAATATTCAAAATGTATGATTTATTCTGTTGCTTTTCTTTTTTCAATTGCTACTGTGCAATGAAATCAGGAATAAGGATATCACTTTAACAACAACAATGCAATTGCAAATAATAGCTATTTTAATTAAATTCCAAACACAAACTTTCTTAAAATAGAAAATACATTCTATATTATTAAAATATAATAACAATCATAAACATTTTGACAACTAATCATAAATTGAATAAATTTACAACAGTTGGACTTCTTAGAATTTGCGATCAATAACTAACTTCAATAATTCATGAATTTGTTATTAATTTTAATACTAGAAAAGAAAGTATAGTATGCGAGTCCCACAGACAATTTGAATATATAACAACTATTTGAACGACCAATCGTGCAACGAATAGAAACACAACAATGAGAATTCATGAAATTAGCAACTAATTGCCAACTTTAAAGTGCCACAAACTTTTTACATAGGAAGAAGACTTTTTATACATGGACATGCTTCCCTAAAATGTCATTTTGGGCATGCTAAGCTCGTGGGCTATACATGTCATTGCGCATTTTGTATAACCGTATTAGCGCATAGCAGCCAATTTCCTTGTAACACCAACTATTTATTAATGGATGGATGTAATGGACTCGAGAAGAAGGTGCACTACGTACGCGACATAGGCAATTTAGGACCTTTTTTTTCTGTCATTTTATGCAAAACGTATGTTAATTAGTAATAATTAGAACTAATTATTATATAGTAAATTAAAGTTTTTTTTGTCCACGTATTTTGAATGTAAGCAATTGATTTATAGTGTGAAATTTTGTCGTTATAGTTTGGAATTTCAATTACTATAGAAATGTTAAACTAACAGAAATAGAACTATTTCAAAGATCTATTTCTGTTATGCAATTTTTTAATGTAATTGAGTTTTGTCTTGTTCTTATCTTTGTTAATTTTATTGTAAGCTAGAGTGTCAAACGACAACCATTTTGATAACCAATCACGTGTTGAGAATAAAAGTGTAACAATCGACACCGTGGAATTGGCGAGAAACAGCCAATTCCACGGTGCCAACTTTTGATTATACGATAATATGAAATAATATTAATATGTGATAATATTAATAATGATAATAATCAAGTCAACATTAAGTTTCACAGAGCTGCTGCAGAGTTAACCTTGAGGCACTAAGTTCACTTTGAGTTAACTTTGCGGCAACTTTAAAAATTGTAGGTTTATTGGGAATAATAATAATATTACTATAAATTCAATTCCATTCAAATGTTACAATTTTTCATTTACTATTATATCGAGTTTAACAACTTGAAAAGTAAATATAGTAATTATTCCTTGCAGGTATAAATTTACAGATTTCTGTAAAACCAAAGTAAGAGCTAACCGAGGCAGCTTGCTTTAACGTATCAGTTGAAAACGTTAATCAATGTAAAGATTAACGTTTGCTAAATTAATTATTTGACATATTTGACATTTTGGTTGTACTATAATATTTGAAATTCTGGTTTTCTTTCATATAACATTTGACATATTTGACATTCTGGTTTTCTTTCATATAACATTTGAAATATTTGACATTCTGGTTTTCTTTCATATAACATTTGACATATTTGACATTTTGGTTTTGCTATAATTCTCTATTCTGATTTTCTTTCATATAACATTTGACATATTTGACATTTTGGTTTTGCTATAATTCTCTATTCTGATTTTCTTTCATAACATTTGACATATTTAACATTTTGGTTGTGCTATAACATTTGTCATTTTGGTTTTCTTTCATATAATATTTGACATATTCGACATTTTGGTTGTCTGTTATATCATTCGTTATATTGGACATTTTAATTTTCTATAATAACATTTCAAATTTTTGACATTTTGATTATATTTATTTGACATTGTTAGAAAAGAATTTTACTATTACAGATTTAAATATTCAATTTTACATAAAGTACACAAATTTTATTATATAAATATTAATTATTCACGGCAAATTGTAATTGGAAGAATATTTCAATACCAAACATTGTATTTTAAGGAACATTATAGTTATACCTTTCATTATTTAATATTAATATAACAGATAATACAATATTTCATAAAATATGCCTAAAAGAAAACCAATCCGTTCTGAAGAAGAAGAGAAACAATATCAACAATTAAAAAAAGAACGTAATGCAGAAAATCAAAGGAAATATCGCGAAAGAAAAAAAAAAGAAAAAGAAAATTTACTTGATAACAATCCTGGACCTTCCAATACAACAAATTTAAATCCAATTGCAAATAATTATTCCAACTCTACTAATGTAAATGATGTTTCTACCAATTCTAAAAGCTATGAATTACCAAAAACAAATGAAGATAGAAATGTTTATCACGTAAATAAACAGAATTTTAAATCTAAGAAAAAGGGATTCGAGATCATTAACTATAATTCTTTAAAAGAAAATTATATAGGTAAAATGAACGTAGAATGTCAACATTGTCAAGCGAAACATTTTCAATCTGAAATTATTTATAATCAGAACAATTTATTTGGAGACTGTTGCCATCATGGCAAAGTTAAACTTCAATCATTGCCTTCACTTCCAGAAGAATTGAATCAGTTATTTTCAGGAAATGATGAAAAATCTGATCATTTTTTTAGAAATCTTAGAAGTTACAGTAGTGCATTTTCTTTCGCATCTTTCAATGCAAATTTAGTAAATTTAAACTCTCAGAGACGAGGGCCTTATTGCTTTAAAATTCAAGGTCAAATATATTATCAAATTAACACGGCTTTATATCCAGCCACAGTTCAGGAATCCAATTTCGGTCAACTTTTCATTTTAGATACAGACGAAGCAAATGAACAGCGTTTAAAATCAAACTTAAATCTGGATGAAGAACTATTACGAAAACTAGACATTATTATACGAAATCACAATATATTTGCCAAATCTTACCAAATGATGCATGAAGAAATCAGTAAACAAGAAACATCATGTACTCAAATACAGAATTTAAAAATGGGATTTATAAATAAAAAAACAGGGTTTGATCGTGGACGATACAATATTCAAAAATGTAATGAAGTAGCGGCAATTTTCACAACAACAGATGATGGAGATATACCTGACTGTTATGTTACAATAAAGAATAGAACAGATAAAAGTTTAAAATGTGTCAGTACAATGGATCCAAACGTTGAACCTTGGATTTATCCTTTATTTTATCCTTACGGTACCCAAGGATGGTATGATAATCTTAAACAAGTGAATGGAAAACGTGTTACAAGATCAATGTATGTACAATATCATATAGCAGTACGTGATAATATTGAAGTATTTTTAAAAGGTAGACGATTATTTCAACAATGGCTTGTTGATAATTATGTAAAAATTGAAAAAGATAGAATTTACTGGTGTAAACAAAATCAGACAAAATTAAGAATAGAAAAATATCAAGGGCTAATGGATCATTTAGAAAAAGTTGGAAATGATAAAAATATTCCGGTTGGCAAAGTAGTGATACTTCCATCAACATTTATTGGCTCACCTCGAAATATGATGCAAAATTATCAAGATGCAATGGCTATTGTTCGAAAATATGGTAAACCAGATATTTTTATTACAATGACTTGCAACCCTAATTGGCGTGAAATTTAAGAAAATTTATTACCAAATCAACAACCTGCAGATAGACCTGATATTTGTGCTCGAGTTTTTGATATTAAAAAAAATTATTAACTAGATATAATTAATCATCAAGAGTTTTTTGGTAAAGTACTTGCATATGTTTATGTTATTGAATTTCAAAAACGAGGTTTACCACATATGCACATGTTACTTACATTACATCAAGATTATAAAATGAGCAATCCAGATATAGTCGATAAGTTTATTTCAGCAGAAATCCCCGATTCTTCTGTAAATAAAGGTTTACATGACATCGTAATGAAAAATATGATACATGGTCCTTGCGGTGATTGGTGCATAATAAACAACAAATGTACAAAACATTTTCCAAAACCTTTTAATCCTGAAACGACTATGGATGAAAGTGGATATCCGAAATATCGTAGACGAAACACAGGTGTTGTATACACAAAATCCAACAATTTTGTAGTAGATAATCGATATGTTGTTCCATACTGTCCTACCTTATCAATAATTTTTAATTGTCACATAAATGTAGAAGTTGTATCAAGCATTAAATCTGTTAAATATTTATACAAATACATTTATAAAGGTCATGATGCAGCAACTGTTGTCGTAGGAGAAAATGTTAATAACGCAGAAATTGTTCATGATGAAATAAACGATTATATCGAAGCTCGTTATGTTGGTCCAGCTGAAGCTTTTTGGCGTATTGTAAGCAAACCATTACAACAGAAAAGTCATTCTATTATACGTTTACCAGTGCATTTGCCAAATGAACAGAACATTATAATTTCTAATAATTCTGAAGAAGATTTGCAAACTGCTTTAGACCGTTTAACTATGTTGATAGATTACTTTGACTTAAATAAACGTGATTCAGATGCACGTAAACTTTTTTATACGAATATACCACAATATTATGTTTTCAAGAAAGTGAACATTGATGGAAAACAAGTAAGTCGATGGGTGAAACGACAAAATAAATTCAATATTATTGGACGTATGTATTCAGTTAGTCCTACTCAAATGGAACTTTTTCATTTACGTATTCTTCTGTTAAACGTGAAAGGAGCAACAAGTTATAATGATCTCAAGAATGCAAATGGTGAATATCATCAAACATTTACATCTGCATGCTTAGCTTTGGGATTAATTGAAGATGATCATGAATGGAATCGAGCTATGAATGAAGCAAAAAGCTGGATGATGCCAAGACAACTTAGATTACTTTTTGTTCGTATCTTAATGCACTGTCAACCTTTACATCCAAAAAAATTGTGGGATGAATTTAAAATTTGTATGGCCGAAGATTATATTAAAAATTATGGCGAAGAAAATGGAATAAGAAAAACTTATCTTTTATTAAATCAGTTGTTACAAAAAGAAGGCTGGGATTTTTCAAGATTTTCAGAAATGGACCAAATATTAGACGAAATAATAGAAGAAAATGTGCAACAATTACAAGAAGAAATATTAATTGGAGAACAACAGTATAATCAATTAAATTTAAAGCAAAAGAAAGTTATTGATCATGTATTATTTATTTCAGAAAATTATAATAATCATCAAAATAAATGTTTATATATTGATGGCCCTGGAGGTTCCGGAAAAACGTTTATATATACTACTTTATATTATATACTTAAAGCTCAAGGAAAAATAGTAAGTTCAATGGCATTTACTGGTATTGCTGCCACATTATTACCTAATGGTAAAACTGTTCATAAAACATTAGGTTTGCCAGTTCCTCTTTTTGCTGACTCAACATCTAATATAAAAGTACAATCCAAAGAAGCTATGTATTTAAAAACAGTAGACGTTTTCATTTGGGATGAAGCTCCAATGTCTCCAAAATATGCTTTAGAAGTAATGAATCGATTGTTACAAGATATAATGCAGAATGATTTACCATTTGGAGGTAAAATTGTTATTCTTGGAGGAGATTTTAGACAATTACTCCCAGTAAAACAAAGGGCTACACGTTCCGAAACCATCAATTTATCTATAAAATTCAGTGTTTTATGGGAACAATTTCAAATATTTTCTTTAACAGAAAACATGCGAACATTACCTCACGAACAAGAATTTGCGACATTTTTATTAAATTTAGGTGATGGTAAGTTTAATGATAAACATGATAACATTTGTGTACCAGCACAATGTATAGCAAATTTTAATGCAGACATTGTTAAAGATACATACGAAGAAATATTTAAGAGAAAACAATATAAATTTGCAGCAAAACGTGCAATACTTTCTGCTCGGAACATTGATGTTGATGAACTAAATAAATCAGTTATAAATTTATTGGATGACCAAACCGAAAAAATCTATACGAGTATAGATAATGCCGAAACAAGTAAAGATAATTGTATAATTAGTGAAGCCATTTTAACTGAATACTTGAACACATTGAATCCTACTAGTATACCTCCTCATGAATTACGTTTGAGACAATTTTCAGTTGTTATGTTAATTCGAAATCTTAATATTAGTGAGGGTTTGTGTAATGGAACTAGATTATTAATTCTCGAATTAGGTAACAATTTATTAAAATGCGAGATTCTAACTGGTAATAAAAAAGGAGAAATAGTGTTTCTTAATCGCATAACTTTGTATTGTGAGGATATATACCCATTTTTGTATTTAAAAGACGATAATTTCCAATTAAACCTGCATTTGCTATGACTATAAATAAATCTCAAGGACAAACATTTGACAAAATTGCAGTTGACTTACGAAAAGATATTTTCAATCATGGTCAACTATATGTTGCATTTTCTCGCGTAAGATCATGGGAATCATTAAAAATTTATTTTGGATCAGACAGAAAAAACAATACAACGAAGAATTATGTATATACAGAGATGTTACATTAGAAAATACAGCTATTTCATTCTATCTCTTTATTAAACAAATATCTTAAAAACATGCAATTTTTACGTATTTTTTTATTTCGAAATTATATAATTTTAAAAGTGTAAATATTTATTTTAATTATACTAAAATTATATCATTCCTTTACGTTTTTCATAAATTTAACTTTATTGTAACCCTTTTTTATTGCTCAACGTAGCATTATGATTCTTGCAGTATCGAATTATATATATATATATATTATCTATTTATTTAATATAAGCTTCCAGTGATGAAAATGCATGGTGGATGTGCAATGTCTCACATCTTTACATGCAAAACTGAGGAAGCAACATTTACATACTTAACTGATTTATTCATGATAATAATACATTAATTAAAAAATAAACAACTAAAAAAATAATTTAGAAATGGAAAAAAGATACAAAACAAATATTTAACAGATTATCTGCTTTTGTCTATAAAGCCAACTTAAGTAAACAGAAAATTACATAAATGTAATATTTTCAAACAAAAACCCAGAAATATATTTTATGTTTTTCATTCATATATTGTTTCATTCAATAAAAAGTTTACATGTATGTAGACAACTTGAAAACTATCTATATTATATAAAATATTATATGGGATATTCTTTGATACATTTTTCAAATAACAAATAACACGGTCGGCGCGCGCGAAGCGCGCGAATGATACTCTAGTAAAAGATAAGCGTTAACTATGACTAAAATAACATTTATATAACTATTATATAAATGTAAAAAGATAAATCTTGTTGCATTCATATAATGGCTAGAGAACGTCACAATCAAGTTACAGTGAAATCACATTTGAACTCACTGTGAGGCCACTGTGAACTCACTGTGAAATAACATGTGATCTGACTGTGAGGTCACTGTAAAAATGTGGTTTTTTGGGTATTTCTTTCAATATGTAATTTAATAACCTCGTTATAAATAATAAAGATCAGACAATGTATTCCACATAAGTCTGTCCTTTATTATTATTATTCTACAAAGTAATGTTCTTGCTCGTGTTCTTGTTCTTCTTTTCCTTTAGTTGGCACTAAGTTATATATGCTTCTCTGGCCATCAAACGGTGCACATTAGATGCAGTGCTAAATTGTTCGAAAGATGGCTGTTCATTCTATTTCGAGGGCTATCGGTAATAGAAGGTTTCTTTTCTTGATGAATTTCGTCTTTCATTTATTAGCTTTCTCTCAAGGCATATGTTGGCGTCAAATTATTATTATTTTATTTCTGCTACTTGTAAAAGTAGGAGTCAATTATAAGTTAGTCTTGTACTCCTTTGAGGTTTACTTATGGTCATATTGTGACGGCATTCATAGTCGATACGGACCAACAAAGAAAGAAGAAGAAGACTCCTTTGAGGTCGACTTCAGGAGCCAACGGAAGAGTAGTCTCTCTCTAGAGAGATATAGTATCTTCCACTCTATAGTAGATATAATATCTTCCACAGATGATGCGTTTCAACTAAGTCAGAGTTGATAAGGTTCCGCTTTTTGTGGACGCGCAATAAGTCGGTTCATAAAAACTTCGTCAAAATTTTATAAAAAATTAAGTTTTCTCTCTCATATATACATAGGTATTCTTATCATTATGAAAATAATTGCTATGGATCAAACAATTAAATACTTTAAATTAAATGCATTTTTTTGTTTTATTAATATAATGAATTAAAGGAATTATAAAATCCTTCATAAGATCTTTCAAAGACTAGCAGAGATTGATCGGAAATCGAATTTTTCTACGTGAACATTCTGTCAAAAGTGTATTCCTTTAATTCAAATAAAAAGAACAAAAAAAGATGAAATGATTGAGGAATTCTCCCGTATCAAAGTAACATTCGCATAACGGAGAGTTTATCACATTTTTTTCGTATAAACTTTGATTCAAAGAAATATGATTGGATCTAATTCTGTTTATCAAAGTTATAATTTCTCTATTTAAGTCGCGTTTCCAGAACCATGGTTTTCTTGATATATTATCAGCATCATAAAAATTTTCAAAATAGAATTTTCCTTTATTTAAATTTTTAAAATGATTGGTAAATTTTATCGAATTTTTTACAATTCTTCCTATTAATTAGTTCAAAATAGTCATCGAACTGTGATATATCTTTTATTAAATGTTCGTTGAATTTATTCCAATCGAATTTGTAAAAATTAAATTTATGATTATGATTAACAGTTTTATTTTTTTTGCTGGTTAATGAAATATATGTGGGAATATGATCGCTACGAAATTGATCATGCAAAACATCCCAACTAATGTTTAAACTTAAATCTAAGGAAATCAAAGATAGGTCAATTGTTGAAGGAGAGTTTCCATTATGTGCAAAGTGGGTGTAGTGATTCTCGCTGATCAGGTGAAGATCAATGTCTTGTAAGCAAGTTACAAAACATTCGCTCTTGACAGATCTTTTATTCGATCCCCAAAGTGGGTGATGAAGGTTAAAGTCACCCATAATTATAATTTTTTGAAATTTGGCAAAAAAGTCAAAAATGCGAATCCATGTTATTTCATTTAATGAATTAGATGGAGATTTATATACATTGAATATGGTGATGAATCCT
>JABFPJ010003822.1:0-15141 GCA_022817425.1 Gryon sp. ZL-2020
CGAGCACTTCGATAAAAAAGTGAAAATAAGTCACGATCATCGAACACCTCGACATCACATTCTCAAATATCGACGCAAAAAGTGTTTTAAAAGAAGGGAGAAACCGCAGAGAGAAAAAGGATGTGCGTACTGCAAAAGTCAACGGGACTTATGACAAAAACCCATGAAAATATAAAAACTGACTTTTTCCCGAATTGAGATTTTCAAAACGGCCCAAACTCAAAAAGTATGAGGATTCAAGCTTCGTGCCCATGATGACTTTTGATCAGCTCGACTTCCTCTACAACATACTAAAATTTCAGGTGTTTTGACTAAGGGCCAATTCCCCTTTGATTTGTGCGGGGTTCTTTTAGTGCATCCGTTTGCGAGATATCATTATGGCCAATCTTTTAATACTACGACCTAGTAGGGCCATGAAAAGGCCAAAACTTTTCTAAAATGAATTATGAGAAGCTTACACAAAGCTTATGAGAAACTTTTACGAAGCTTATAGGAAACTTATAGGAAGCTTATGAAATGCTTCTGGGGTGCTTATGGGATACTTACGAGATGCTTATAGGAACTTTATGCAAAGCTCATGGAAGCTTATGGGATACTCATGAGATACTTATGGGATGCTTGTAGGATGCTTATGGGTTGCTTATGGGATGCTTATGGAATGCTTATGGGATGCTTATGGGATGCTTATGGGATGCTTATGGGATGCTTATGGGATGCTTATGGGATGCTTATGGGATGCTTATGGGATGCTTATGGGATGCTTATGGGATGCTTATGGAATGCTTATGGGATGCTTATGGGATGCTTATGGGATGCTTATGGGATGCTTATGGGATGCTTATGGGATGCTTATGGGATGCTTATAGGATGCTTATGGGATGCTTATGGGATACTGATGGGATACTTATGAGAAGCTTATGGAGTACTAACGGGGTACATATGGGAAGTTTATATGATACTAATGGGATACTTAAAGGATGCTTATGGGATGCTTATGGAATGCTTATGGGAACGTTATGGAAAGCTTATGGAAAGCTTATGGAATACTAATTGAATACTTATGGGATGTTTATGGGAAGTTTATGGGATACTTAATGAATACTTATGGGATGCTTATGGCAAGCTTATGGGAACGTTCCGAAAAACTTTATGGGATACTTAAAAGTTTATGGGATACTTATATTATACCTTTAGGTTGCTTATGGGATACTTACGGAAAGCTTATGCGACACTTATGGGATGCTTATGGGAACGTTATGGAATGCTTATAAAAAGCTTATGGGATACTTACGAAATGTATATGGGATCATTATGGGAAGGTTATGGAAAGCTTATGGGATACTTATGAGATCCTAATGGGATGCCTATGGGATGTTTATGGGAACGTAATGGAAAGCTTATGCAAGCTTATGGGATATTTATGAGATAGTTATGGATGCTTATGGAAAGCTTATGAAATACTTATGGGAAGGTTATGGGATGTTCATGGGATGCTTATGGGATACTGATGGGATACTTATGAGAAGCTTATGAAATACGTGTAGGATAATTATGGGAAGCTTATGGGATGCTTATGGGATGCTTATGGGATGCTTATGGGAAGGTTATGGGAAGCTTTTGGGTACTCGTGGTATGCTCATGGGAACGTTATGGAAAACTTATGGGAAGGTTATGGGATATTCGTGGGAACGTTATAAAAAGCTTATGTAAAGCTTATGGGATTCTTACGAAATGCTTATTGGATAATCATGGGAATGTTATGGAAAGCTCAAGAGGTACTCACGGGCTCCTTAAGCGAACGTTATGGAAAGCTTATGACAGCTTATGGGATACTTATAAGATACTTATGGGATGCTTATGAAAAGCTTATGGAAAGCTTATAGGATGCTTATGGGATACTGATGGGATACTTATGGGAAGCTCATAAAATACGTGTAGGATACTTATGGGAAGATTACAGGATGCTTATGGGATGCTTATGGGAAGCTTATGGGAAGCTTATGGAGTACTCATTGGATTTTTATAGGAACGTTATGGAAAGCTTATAGAATACTTATAAGATAATTATTAGATGCTTATGGTATACTTATGGTAAGCTTATGGTATGTTTATGGATTACTTATGGGAAGCTTATGAGAAGCTTATAGGGTACTCCTGGTATGCTTATGGGAACGTTATTGAAAGCTTATAGTATACTTATGAGATGAGATACTTATGGGGTACTTATGGGAAGCTTATGGGATTCTTATGAGGTGCTTATGCGTACGTTATGGCATGCTTAAGGGATTCTATATGATACTGATGAGATAATAATTGGAAGCTTATGGAATACTTATGGAATGCTTATAGGATGCTTATCGGATGCTTATGGGAAGCTAATTAGAACCTTATGGGAAGTTAGTGGCACGATGGTTGAATCCAATGAGCTTATAATCAATGTTTTGACAGTTCTTCGAATGCATATGAGACCGTAATATAAATTAATGATAAATACATCATTCTTTTATAATTCAAAATATAAGTTAATATAAAATATAAAAATACAGATAAACTGAAAAGTATAGGTCAAGTACAAAAAAATATAAAAACTCAAAAATAATGACGTCTAAAACATATTTAACTTTCTGAGTTTAAATATTTAATCTAAAGTAAAATTATATTTTATTTCAAACTTCATTTAAGCAAAACTGGAAAACAATTATTAAAATTTGAAAAAATTGAAAACATATTAGTATAACTATAATCACTAAAATTTTTCTCAGTATGAGGTATTGATATCAATAAATATGACCAAGTACCTTCGATAATTTTATTTGAAAAATCTGCACCTTGCGGAGTGAATCTACAATAAAATCTAATTCATTAACTAACATGGTTAAGACGTATTAAAACTAAACTCCAAAATTGTGAAACTAAAACCTAACAAACATAATTAACAAAAAAAATATATTCATGCAAAAATAAGGTTTTGTTAGTTTCTTTAGTTTTGTTAATCTTGTTAATCTTGCTAGTTATATCAGTTATACATACTTCTTAGTTTCATTAGTTCCGATAATTTCATTAATTTCGATGAAAAATAAAAAACTTGGCGCGAACCATAATCGTTTATAAGTGACATTATATATGTTGTAAAAGTTAATACTTAAATTAAATAAATATGGTTCGCGCCAAGTTTTTTAATTTTCATCGAAACTAACGAAACTATCGGAACTAATGAAACTAAGAAGTATGTATAACTGTTATGACTAGCAAGATTAACAAGATTAACAAAACTAACGAAACTAACAAAACCTTATTTTTGCATGTTTATATTTTTTTGTTAATTATTTTTGTTAGGTTTTAGTTTCATAATTTTGGAGTTTAGTTTGCTATTATTTTAAGGTCTAAAGCTATCTAATGTACTTAACCATGTTATTTAATAAATTAGATTTTATTGTAGATTCACTCTCCAAGTTGCAGATTTTTCAAATAAAATTAGCGAATGTACTTGACCATATTTATTGATATCAATACCTTATATTGAGAAAAATTTTAATGATTAGTTATACTAATATGTTTTCAATTTTTTCATATTCTTATGATTGTTTTCCAATTTTGCTTAAATAAAGTTTGAATTAAAATAAGATTTTACTTTAGATTAAGTATTTGAATTCAGAAAGTTTAATATGTTTTAGACGTCATTATTTTTGATTTTTCATGTTTTGTTGTATTGTACTATACGCATGATTTTAACAACATAACAGCTTATCTTTGAGCCTCTTATGGCATAATTATGGCCAATTTCTTACTATTACGACCTAATAAGGCCAAGTAAGGCCAAAGAATTCCTAAAGTTAATTTTGGGAAGCTTATAGGAAGCTTATGGAAAGCTTATAGGAAGCTTCCCATATAATTTCCATAACGTTCCCATGTATATACATTTATGGGAACGATAGGTCAGATAGAAATGGTCTTCATGGCCAGATAGAAATGGTGTGCCGGACTGCGAAAAGTTAGTAATTGTGTCCGTGTCATCTACGATAATAAGATCAAGCCATGTGTGAGAGGTTGGCGTATGATGCGTTGGAGCAGACTGAACAACATGGAGATCACGCTTAGTAAAGCAATTTCTCAGGAACGTAGAGCCCAGAGTATCAGCATTGAAATTTGAGTTGAAATCTCCAACTATGACTATGTCCGAGTAAAGATGAGCCTATTTGTCCAGTTTATCGAATAGGTCTGATAAGAATCCGACTCTGGGAGGGCGATACACGACACATACCAAGATTTTGTTTGATGCCAGGCCGTCAATTTCCGCCATTAGAAACTCCGGATGCAGTGGTATCCCTTCAGATATGCAGACACAAGTAGCCGAGATTGAGTTATGAATATAAAAGGCGACACCACCACCGATTCTTCCTGTTCGATCGTGACGCATCAGGTAGTAATCATGCAACGCCACTCTCGCGTCGAAAATAGCATCGTTTAGCCAGGTCTCCGTCACAGTGATGATATGATGATTGGCGCCGGCGAAACATTCCGAGAATTCGTCGAAGTGTCTCGTGAGAGATGGCGCGTTAACAAGAGCAATACGAAGTGACTGAGTGGTCGCTTGACGACGTAGTCAGGTCGAGCTCCGGTCTTCCTGATTCGGCTGAATTGTCATAGTAGTAGAAGCTGGTGGTTGTACGGCAGAGGAATTTCCGGGGGCGGACGGCAAAACATCTTGCGGGAACTTTCTAGCAGGCATCTTTTCATCCTTTCTAATATAGACTTCACCAGTTCGCATCCAGCAAAATCTATATTGATTGTCTCTAATAAATTGTTTTGCCTCTTGAAGTGTCTTTCGCTCGAGAGCAGTTGTCCTCTCATTCAGGTAGATTTTCTTCCCACGTTCAGCGTTCGGCAAAATTTCAGACAGAAGAATATCTCGCTTATTTTTCTTGGCCGTGAGCCCTTCATTACGATAAAGCTTAGTCAAAAAGATCACGCGTAGCACACGATCACTTCCTTGTGACTTTGGTAGTACAATGATGTTGTCGATGAGGTGATCGCGATATGTAATAAGAAGTTTTTCAGCCAAGTGATGTGAGAAATCAACTGGATCATTCACGGCTTCATCAATCAATTTCGTGATCCCAGTCAGGACGTGAAGGCTTAATGGAAGACAACTGAGGGCAGGAAGAAGACCGAATCAAAGTTGTAATCGAGGCAATGTTTTGTTCATTTATTGCGACTCTGGATTCTATATTGGTGCATGTACTACGTAATGAGCCGATTTCCTGTTGGATTGATGACATAGCGTCGTCTATTTTAGCTTCAATACCGATTACCGTTGATTTCAGTTCTTTCAGATCTTCAAGTTCAGTCTGTACTTGTGGTAGAACTGCAACTTTGGACTGAACATCTACCAATATCTTTTTCAGTTCCTCCATATCGGTATCTTTATTTCGCAGCGACAATGAAATGTTCGGCTCAGATCCAGATAAAGACGAAGGAAAATTTAAGTTACTTGTATGATCGATATTATGATTAATCGGAGAGTTTGACTCAGAAGCACTTTGGAAATTAATTCTCGATTTTTGGCAATTTAAACATCACTTCAAAGAGTGTTTTTTAATTTTTATAAATTTAAAGGCAGCGCAAGTAGAATAAAATGATTTCTGACAATTTTCACATTTGAAGACGCGAGCGAGAGGTTTGGCGCAAACCGTACGTCTAGCGCTCATACCTATGTATTTAAATTAATTATATCTATATTTGTATTTGCGAACAAAACAAGCAAGCGACAAAAATCAGCATGAAGTTTAGTTGTCGCAAAGACATATCGTAAGCAACACAATATAAAGATTACGACTAACACTCGTAATATGATTTGACATTTCGAAATAGTAAACAATAATATGTACAAATAAAATAAATTATCAAGTTGAAGAATAGTAATAAAAAAGAAATAGTAAGTTACGAGAATAAAATAAGTAACAGTAGTTTATTCAATATTTAAATAAAAATATGGTAAAAAGCATCAGCAATAGCAAATATTATGCTCAGTACGCACAACTCATGCGATTCATGGTGAGAGTATCGCTCTGATATTCATATTCATATTTCGGACGTAAAACAAAATCAAAATCGAGAATTAAAAGTCGTCGAGTTTAAAGCATTCCATTAAATTCAAAGTTACGCATGATATATATAAGTATAAATAAATATGAATAATATAAATAATAACTAAGTTAAAGCGCGCTTCGCGCGCTCCGTGGATTTTATGTCGTCATGTTTTTAATCATATTCTTTTTATTTATGTTAAACCTGTCAAATTGTAAATATGTCATTGCGCATTTTGAACAACAATACTTTGACGCATAGCAACCAACTTCATACTCTCACCAATTTTATTAATATGGATTAATATAAGTATTATATAAGAATAAGTTAAATATAGACAGCTAAAAATCCGCAGACATAAACAAGATTGAAGTTACGCACTTATGGAAAGATTATGGGTTACTTATGGGATGCTTATGGGAATGTTATGGTAAGCTTATGGGGATCTTATGTGATACTTATGAGATAAGTATGGGATGCTTGTGGGATACTTATGGGATGCTTTTGGGATGCTTATGGGATGTTTATGGGATGTTTATGGGATACTTATGAAATCCTTATGGGATACTTATGGGAAGATTTTGGAATACGTACGAGATGCTTATGGGAATATTATGGAAAGCTCATGGAAGCTTATGGGATACTCATGAGATACTTATGGGATGCTTTTGGGATACTTATGGGAAGCTTATGGGATGCTTATGGGATACTTATGAGAAGCTTATGGAGTACTTATGGGATGCTTATGAGATACTTCTGGGTTGATTATGGGATGTTTATGGGATGCTTATGGGATGCTTATGGGATTCTTATGTGATTCTTATGAGAACGTAATAGAAAACATATGAGATACTTATGAAATCCTTATAGGGTACTTATGGGAAGATTATGGGATATTTATGAGATCCGTATGGGAACGTTATGGAAAGGTGATGGAAGCTTATGGGATATTCATAAGATACTTATGGGGTGCTTATGGGATGCTTACGGGAAGCTTATGCATTATTTATGGGAACGTTATGGAATGTTATAGAATACTTATGAGATACTTATGGAATGCTGATAAATAGCTTATAAAATACTTAGGGAATACGTATGAGATACTTATGTCTTAGTATTGGGATGCTTATGGTATACTTTGGGAAGCTTATGGGATTCTAGTTGCATAAGCTAGTCTAGATTCCAGATTTTTAGATTCATCTAGTTTAGTTAGATTTTTTAATTATGTATA
Organism: Gryon sp. ZL-2020; assembly: GCA_022817425.1. Lineage (NCBI taxonomy): Eukaryota > Metazoa > Arthropoda > Insecta > Hymenoptera > Scelionidae > Gryon > Gryon sp. ZL-2020. The sequence goes on from JABFPJ010003822.1 coordinate 7,319, forward strand.
ACTGTATAACCAGCAAGAATAACAAGATTAACAAAACCTTATTTTTTCATTTTGTTTATATTGTATATATTTTTTTGATTACTTATTTTTGTTAGTTTATTATTATATTATTACTCCAAATATATTTTCATATCATATCATAAATTATTTTTGTTAGGTTTTAGTTTCATAATTTTGGAGTTTACTTTTCTATTATTTAACGTCTAAAGCTAGCTAATGTACTTAACTATGTTAGTTAATAAATTAGATTTTATTGCAGATTCACTCCCCAAGTTGCAGATTTTTCAAGTAAAATTTGCGAATGTATTTGACCATATTTATTGATATCAATACCTTATATTGAGAAAAATTTTAGTGATTAGTTATACTAATATGTTTTTCATGTTTTGAAATTTTATAGATTGTTTTCCAATTTCGCTTAAATAAGGTTTGAATTAAAATAAGATTTTACATTAGATTAAATATTTGAATTGAGAAAGTTGAATTTGTTTTAGACGTCACCCTAACGGAAGAAAATATATTTCGAAATATATGCAAAAATATATGTGAATATGTGCACATATATTTTCGGCAAAAAGTTATATATTTAATATATATTTCAAATTTATTTCTGAAATATATTTGTAAAAATATAAGTAAAAATATATTTGTAAAATATATGCAAAAATATATTTGCATATAAAAAATATATTCGAAATATATTTTCAAATATATTTTATCGGCAAAAAGTTATATATTTTTACATATATTTTGACTTATATTTTTTTCCGTACGGGCATTGTTTTTGATTATTTTGTACCTGGCCCTTACTTTTCAGTTTTCTGTTATTTTTGTAAGAAATTTCCATTTATTGCATTTTTTTTACGCAGAAATAATGAGTTTTCAAATTTTGATAGCTTAGTTTGACAGTTACTGAAGAAATAATGAAAGCTGTTGTGTTATTTTGGTAGTTTTAACAAGGTAACAGACAAATATTTGTTATATTGTTAGTTTTAACAAAATAACAGAAGCGATTGTGTTACTTTGTTAGTTTTTACAATATAACAGAAGCAATTGTGTTACTTTGTTAAATTTAACAGCGTAACAGACAACAATTCATTATATTTTTACTTTCAATAAGGTAACAGATACCAATCTGTTATTTTGTTTTTTTTAACAAAGCAACAGATACGAATCTGTTTCTTTTTTATTTTTAACAAATTAGCAGACAACAGTTTGTTATATTTTTAGTTTTACTGAAGAAATAACGAAAGCTGTTGATTTATTTTGTTATTTTTAACAAATTATAAATAACTATAACATAAAAAACAATGTTCAGTTTTTACTTTTTTATTTTAAGAACATTGTGAAATTTGGAAATGAATGTGCAAAGTATATATGTAATCTTGTTATGTTTTTCAATTGGTTTCAAACTCCTGAATTCTACAATTCATTCTAAGTTTTTATTTTCCAGACTCTATAACTAATCGATTGTTTTTAAATTACAACAACTTTAAAAAATGTATAATTGCCTAAATGTATTAATGCCTAAGATTGTTAAGTTTCAAAATGTATAACCTGCTAAAGAGTCCATTTAATAAAGTATTACTACACTTCAATTATCATCATTTATGTATTTCTTTTATCCAGTCAGGATTATACAAAATGTTTGTGTTTGGACAATAAAATTTTACAAAAAGAAAAAAAAGATATAGAGTGCAGTACATAGATAATAAATGTCAGAGTTGGGCAATAACAGCTATCTTGTTATGTTTTATTGTTAAAATACTGGCAACAACAATTTCCGAAAGTGTATTTTATATGTATAATATTATTAAGTTTTTACTCTGAATTTGTGGTAATATGTACAAATAAACTTAATAGCAGAATTATACTAGTTGTTTTGTTACTTTCAGCAAAATAATAAGATGTAGTTTGTTATTTTCTTACTTATAACAGAATAACAGGTTGCATTCTGTTATTTACATTTAATAAAATAACAGAACGCGATCTGTTATTTTGGTACTTTTAAGGAAATAACAGGACGCGGTCTGTTATTTTGTTACTTTTATTAAAATTACATGAAAATATATTGTTATCACTGTAAAAATTAGTGTTTCAATTTTGAAACATGCGCCATATTCCCATTAAAAAAAATTAATGCAAATTTGGAAAAACTTCTAAGCGTTTTAGAAGCTGCTAAAAAGTGTTTCAAAAGGAAACATTTTTTCTCTTGATTTAGAATGATTTTTAACAAGAAAAATAATACAAAATAGTGGAGGGAAACTTAATACTGATAATCGGTGTTCAATTGTAGCGCCACAGTGGAGAAAAGGTGTAACTAACACCCCCAGGACATATACCTCTCTCGACATATAATTTAATTAAATTTGTCATTTTTTCTGTGTTCATTGCATGAAAGAAAAAGATTTAAATTAATGAATACAATTGATTTAATAATAATTATTAAGAATATGGCCCATGAAGATGAAAATTAACACAGACATTTTTGCAATATGATGTTAGACAAGGATAACCGAATGGCGTTTTTGATGATAGATAAGGACATAAAGAAAGCCGCGAACATTGAAAGTTAAGAGTAACAACAATTAAGAAAATACATTACATAAATTACAATTACATAATCTCTTTATTATAACACAAAAGGGTGTTATAATAAAGAGGTTATGCCAAAGTGAACGAATGTTTTTTATTATATTGTTACTTATTTATCAATCAATAAAAGGAAAAAAGGGAATGAATTGAACTTAATAAAAATAAAAAATGAAAATATAATGTATAAGACAAAATTAGGGCCGAATTAAACATTTTAAAAGTAAAATATGGTAAATAACTAACTTAAACGTATTACTTTTCAGTCTTATACACATAAATATTTTCTCATTCTTTTTAATCGAACGTGTATTTGTTAATTTCATATCAATGGAGACAAAAACAGAAATTCGCTTCCTCGTGCGAAGTTTACAATCCGAACCGAAGGTGAGGTTTGTAATCGCACGAGAAAGGGATTTCTCCCATAGTATGAACTTTATGTTTCGTTACGAGGTAAGGAAAAAAAGCACTTTTCAATTTCCTCCTAGGAGTGAAAAGTGCGTTTTGGCTGATTAACGAAAATAATAATTAGTAATTTTCATTATTTAATATAATGAAAATTATATTATATATAATTATACATTATATATTATTATTACATATTTATAAATATAATGTATTTATAAATTCAATAATTAGTAAATTTCATTAAAAAAAAAGATTATTATTTTTAACAAAACAACAGATTTGTTTTTTGATTAACATAACATAATTGCCATGTATTTTGTTAATTTTAACAAAGTAAGATAATTTTTATGATGTTATTTTGTTAGTTTTCACATAATAACAAGATTTTTCTTTTATTTTGTTAGTCTTAACAAAATAACATTAATTTTTTTGGTTATTTGTTAAATTTAACAAAGCAACATATTAGCTTAAATTATATTGTTAAAAGTAATAGAAAAACACAGTTTTTTTCTCATTTTGTCTATAAATACTCTATTTTATAGAAATTATTTACATTCCAGCAATATTTGTATGTTCTACATTTGTTTTAAAAGTAACAGATAACAAAATTTCTGTTAGTTGCCCATCTCTGATAAATATAATATAATAAGGTCGATGAAACAATGAAACGATTATAATTAAATCAAATTTAATCAAAGAGAAAAAGTATAGATAAATAAATAAGAATACCATAGAATAAAATAAAAGTAAAAGTAAAAGAGAGCAGAAAAGGATTTCGCAACTCAGTTTTGAGGTAATCCGGACCTCAAAGCCTCCGTCACATATAATACAATTTTTTTTATCGATGTGAGGCTATCTAACGCTATCAGCGCTAGTTTATTGAACAACTTATTTCTAAGCGTTGAAAGCGATCGACATTAAGCCAGAAAGTGAAATATAGTGTCATTATGCGCAGAAATATAACAAAATGTACATTGTTCATTAGGACAAGACTTGTAGATAGTGCTATCGGCGTTGACACCAATAGCTGTTATGCTAACACCAATAGCATAACAGCTATTGGTGTTAGCAAATCGTATTTGAGCAAATACTCTCACGAAAAAGATTGGAAAACATCGTTTGAGGTAGTTTTGACCATCGCGAGAAATAGGTTAAAAAGGTAAAATTTGTAGGTGAGAAGATTTCGAGAGCCTATCAGAGTCTAACTTAAAAAGTTTGTCACGATATGTGTTCAATATATAATTATTGTTTGAATGAAGTAAATCTAAGTCGGAAAGCATATGTGCACAATCAATTTCGGAGAGTATTTTCTCAAACTGAAGAAACCAGTTATATTTGAGCTGCGAGTTAGAGGTGCGCGCTAGCTTCCTAAAACGTTCAAAACAAGTTCTAGGGGATCCGTGTTCTTGCATAACATGAATCTTATCAAGCCAATTCAAGGTGTTTTTCAGAAGTCTAACAGATACGGGAGAGATACCAAATTCAACGCGAATTGCATCGCCTGGAGTACATTTTGCTAGATTATATAGTTTTTTATAGTAATTTAATTGTACTTTCTCCAGTTCGTTCAAAAAACGCGGTGACCAGACAATTGCTGCATATAATAAAATGCTCGTGGACAGTGAATTCAGGAAAGAGTCAAAAACCTTCCATGAGTTTGTCTTGAGTCTAAAAATCAGAGTTCGGCAAGCGCCGGAAGCTGACAAAGCAGCACTGACGGTGTCACGAAGCATCTTCGGAAAAGTGCCATTTTTCGAAAAGGTCACACCAAGAATTTCGTTTTTTTAGTATTAACCGTTAGTTTGTTTATGTCACAGTAATTTTCCATGACAGTAATGTCGCGTTTCATACTCATGGGGTATGAAACGCGAAGTAAAGATCAAAAACCATGAAGTAAAGATCGGCATAGGCTAAGATCTTTACATCATGGTGATGGTTAATTGAAACTCCCCTGCATCCGTTTTGAATAAGGTATTTTTCAAGATCAGCTAAAAATAACGAAAAAAGAAGAGGGCTCAATACTTGAAGATCTGGTCACTCCTTCACTGGTTTTAATTGAGAGACGCGCGGAAAGCTAGTAGTTTCCCTTTTGTTTTAGCAAACTGAATATGAATTAGGGAAGTTAGTGTGAAAACGTTATCAATGCAGCATCGCTCCGACCTAAAACCAGACTGAAACTCTGCAATTACGTCAGAACGTTCACACCAAGCAATTAAGCGATTATTGATAATGTTGGTAAAAATTTTAGTGATGCTGTTCAGTAAGGCAATACCTCTATATTAGCTAGGTTAACTCTTATTTGAAAAAAGAGTCAACCTCTCTTTTTTGAAAAGCATAAAGGCGAGAGAGTCACCTCATGCACATGAAACGTGTTCCGTCGTGAACACCCTATTGAACAGCAACAGTATAAAATAATACCAATTATCAGGTAAGTTTTTAAAGCATTCGTTGATAATCAAGTCAGGGCCAGGTGCTTTAGAGTGAATAAAACTTCATTGATTGTAATAATGTTATCTAAATGAGGATGTCTTCTATCTAAGCGTCGAAAAAGGGTGGGAGAAGTTCAGTGTGTGACGGATAAGATTCGTGAAGGAAATGTTCCCAGGTAGTTAAGTCAATTGTGTCATTATTGTTATTCAATTTAAATCTAAATACATTGATCGTAATTTGTGTAAAATTTTCAATTCAAGGAGTTTCTTTTTGTCTTTCAAAGCAGTTTTGTATAGTTTTCGACTTGCATGATATAAATTGCAAGAAGCAGGGTCAAAGCCGTTTACTTTACAGTTTTTTAGGTTTAGATTAACCGCGCGTTTCAAGTTCCGACATTTTGAGTCATACCAAGGATAATACATGCGATATTCTCTGTTATTGCCGCGATTGAGAGGTCGCAACATGCTACTGTCCTTTGCTGCTAGAAGGATAGTCGTTATCAGCGTGGACTGAATATCGTCCACGGAGCCCATTATCCTTCCTAATTCTGAGGAGTGAAGCATAAGGTTATATAAAGTACCAGCAGCTTGTTGAGACCACTTAATTTTCGCGCAGTCAAGATCAACCCCGTTAATATTTCTGTTGGCCAGGTGTTGGACAAGGGAGACAGTAATAATAATAGGGAATTGATCGGACTGTATTATACTCTGTTCGACAAAAAGATCATCTATGTAATGAGAATTTTGTATGTAGCACCATATAAGATCAAGTACACCAAAACCCTGTCCACCGTGAAATGTAAAGTTAGCGGGCGAGTCATTCGAAGTTCTACCATTAATAAAAAAAAATCATTAGCTTCAAATAAATTTACCAGTTGCGGCCCTCTAACTTTCGAAGTTAAATCCATGGACGATCTATTGGGCTTAATGTTTAAATTGTCATAAAAAGTATATGAAGGTAGAGAATTTAAATTTGAGACTCTAGCATTAAAATCTCCTCCTATAATTTTGAGTATGTCAGGGTAATTCGAATTAATACGGCTCAATTCAGGATCAAGAGATGCAAAAATCTCTAGTGTGAGTAAATAACATCATAATCCTTGAGTTTTAGTGGTATAGCTTTGAGCGGCTCACTGAGCCAAGTTTCACAAGGACATAAAATTTCAGTTGAATTTAATTTGTTTATTAATTCTGAAAAATTGTGGAATGCATGAACATTCCAAAAAATAATTAAAAAAAAATAAGACTTCTTGGTTGTTCGATGAAATAAAAGGTTTTACAGAAATCACCGCTCTAGACGACAGACGATTGACAGCTAAGTGTTCGTTGGATTGCTGAGTGTGTGTCTGCGTTGAATCCAATTTTGTGTGTGTCACGGGTGTGTGTCCAAAGTGTCCAAAGTGCCAGTATTGGCGAAGTGTGCGGAGGGGTGCACTTCTGGGTGGTGGGGCGCTAGTCCCTCACTGCTCTCTCTGCCAAAAAATTCCGGATAGGAGTAGTCACTCTTGCCGATCCTTCGGTAAGTGCAGGGTGACCTCTGCGTGTAGATTTTCTTGGAGTTTTCGCTGCTGGTGTTATAAATTCTTCGCTCGAACTTTTGACATAGTTCAATAGCGGAATAAGGTTTGGTGCCGACTTTGATTTTCTGGCGTTGAATTTTTGCAGGAACACCACTTTCTGACAGCTCCTCATCCATCAAGTCGTTAGCGATTGCGAAGTCTCGGTCTCTCGATTTAGCTATCCTCAAGAATGTGCCCGTCTTGAGTCTTGCTGACGTAAACTTGACCAGAATGGGGCGGTTGCCCATCGATTTCCCCATTACACTTCAATTATTATATTTTATTAATTAATTTTAAATTTTTATCGATATATTGAACGATATATTGATTATTTCATTCAATAACTAAGAAATTTACAATTGAGTGGCCGGATTCTATAAGCTTAGTTGCGCTCGAAACTCCTTTTTTCAAATCTAAAGAGTATCGAATAAATTCAACGATTCGAGATACTTCGAGAGACAAAGTTGTTCTGTAAATTACAATACACAACTAACTCAAACTATATAAAAAATTTTATTTTTCTCGATACTTGATTTGAAAAAAAGCATTTCGTGCGCGCATTTTATGCCCTAATAAAAATCATTTTATAAGTGCCCTTTGAAGATCCGGCCTATAAATTTTTATAATTGTAGTATTTTAATAACTCCGAAGCTTCTTTTATTACAAAAATAATCTCAAAAATATCGTTATTAGTTTTTCATTATAAAATGGAGAGGTAATTTATATCTTGAGTTAAATTATAATAACTTAATTTGGATTTCGAAATATCAAAATAACAAAACGTACATTTCAATGATTTAAAGTAAATTTATTATTTAAGTAAAATATATTTAAA